>PVKH010042497.1:0-10814 GCA_004027955.1 Chaetophractus vellerosus
AATTAATTAAGGTAGAGCATTCAGAGCAATGCCAAACTCAAGGCATAAATGCTCAATAGATGTTAGCTTTTATAATTAGGCTCCATTCTAGTGGCGGTTCATTCTTAAATTCTGAAACTCTGGTCTGTTCTGAATAAGTTTTGAGTGAGAAACACTTGAGCAGAAGTAGTTGCACTGAACCCTGAGCCAAAGGGACTGCAGCCTTTTCAAACATTTCAGCGGGTGAGCATTTCCAGCACCAGACCCCATCGGGCAGCGCTTTCTTCTTGGCGGCTACACATGCCCTCAGTGTATGGGTCCCAACCCCACAGAACAGAGCCGGCGCCTGGCTGTTATTTCAGACCATGTACAATTTAACCGACAGTGGCATACTTGGAAACTGACATTTGCCCATAATTGCTGTGACCTGGGACCAGCACAGCTAGAGGATGAAATATGCTTTATCAGAAGTGGACACTGCAAACCATGAGCAGATTACAAAATTTGAGATGGAGAAGTTTGCAGAGATTTCATGTGAGCTCATTCTAAAAAACATGTGGCCAAATAAATTGAGTTCATTAAGGAGACTGGGAGAAGTTTTAAAATCCAACCAGTCTTATTTCTCCATCTGAGGTGCAATATGATCTGATTTTACATGGACAGTTGTCTCAGCAAAGAGATGGGGTTTGGGGGGAGAAAAAGAAAAAAAGCAACATTTCTGTTATTATCTGTGGCTGCCTAAGAGTCAATGCAAGTTTAATGAGTTTGATCTGTGTTTCAACCAATTTGATTCTTTTGATTTCTTTGCTTGTGTCTCTTGGAGGATTGAAAACAAGGATTCCTTGTTAACCCTATGTTAGCTGGGCTTGAGACACTACTGAGATGTCATAACTGAGGTCGGGGCAAGAACCAACTCCAGGGAATTTGGCCCAGTCCTCCACTTGGCTGGGATGGACGTCTCTGGAGAAAGCCTGTCAGGCCCAAGTGGCTTGTGACTAAAGGGTTCTGTGTCTGTGGGTGCAAGAGCCTGGCCTCATTTTACAAACTGCAACTCTTGCCTGGTGTCTTGAATTGATAAACACCCACCGCTCCAGATGGTCATGGGGTCAGAGGCTGGTCCAAGTGAGATGGACTCACATTGGTGAGTCTATTACTTTTTCTTTAATCATCTGAAGCCAGAGAGTGGAGGAGTAAGAAGATCAACCCCTGTGCCCTAATAGATTTAGGTAGGTATGGACTAGAGAGAGAGAGTAAATCACAGCTTCTCAGTGCTGCTGCACATTAGAATCACCTGGAGAGCATTACAAAATACCTTTCCCAGTCATATCTGATTTAAAAGGTCTGGGATGGAGCTCAGGCAACATTAAAAAATCTCCCCAGGTTTACACTTTGCACCATACAATTTTATATGTTTTGACAAAATGTATAATGGCCTGTGTCCGTCATTGCAATATCATGCAGAACAATTTCAATGACCAAAATGACCATATTCCACCTATTCTTTCCTCCCCCTCCCCTCAGAACAAACTGTAAACCTTAATGTAAACTATAGACCATGGTTAGTAACAATGCTTCAGTATTGGTTCATCAATGGTAACAAATGTACCACACTAATATAAGATGTTATTAATAGAGGAAAATATGAGAAGAGGAGTGGAGTATATATGAGTCCCATATATTTTCAGTGTAACTTTTTTGTAGTCTAAAACTTCTTTAAAAATAAAATAAAATAAGAAAATCTCCCCAGACAAAGTATTTGTGGTGGGGTGATGTATGGGAGCCCTGTATGATGTTATGCATGTTTGTTTTGTAAACTCACAACTTTTGCTATACAACTTATTGTTTATGTATGTTCATGTATGAGTGATATACTTCAATCAATTGTTTCTTAAATGAATGAAAAAAAAATCTCCCCAGGTAATTCCAATATGCAACCTGGGTTTAAAACGAATGAAGTAGATCCACACCTCAGGCACCTCAGGCATGGAGGGAGCAATCCAGAAAGGCTGCTCTCCTCTGATGAAGAAGCTTCTAGAAATGAAGTGGTCCTGCCCAGGTGCCAGAAGAGTGCCCCTTACCCAAAGCTGTGGTACCACTGGACTCGTGAAGTCTGCAGAGAATGGCTGCAAGTGCAGGGATTTGGATGGAAAGGGGAGTATAGAAGTTATTAAGCAAGGAAGGAGGCCCAAGGGTTTCTGCCAAAAAAGGAGTAAGGTAGAAGCCGTTGGGGAGCCTGAGTATGAAGGCAGGACTCTGTGCAGAGGCAGGAGGAGCAGCGTCCTCTCGAAAGCCTGTGAGGACAGAGGACGCCCATAGCCAGCAGCGCTTACCAACCTCTCTGGTGGTCTGAGTAAGCTGAGGGGGTGTCCTTCAATCCCAGGCCATCATATGGAAAAGTGAGCTCCTAATTCACCTGGAGTAGACTGGGAGGAGAAATGGCATTTTCTTTCCTGCTCAAATTTTGCTTCTGGGGGTCATCACTTTTACCTTTTCTGGATTGAAGGAAGAAATGCTTTTGCCATTTGCATTGTCAGAGCAGTTGGATGGATTCACTACAAACCATGGTGCATGTCTCCCAGAGACACTCTCTGTTACTGGGAGAGAGACTGACCATCGCCCAGGCCTTCCCACCAGAGGGGATCAATGCCCCTGCCCATGTGAAGTGGGACAAAGGGCTAGAATCACTGTGCGAGGGAAGACTGGAGCCTCGCCACTGCTTCCGTATTGGCAGGTTGTCCACCCAAGGATCAAAGCTTTAAAGCAGAGGAAGGAATTTCCTGTAGTTGGTTGGAAGGGACACTTAACGAATAAATAAAAACCATATAAGCATAGGTGCAAGGTTTGAAACTTCCAGTAGCTGATTTTCTGAAGGAGACAGGATTGGGTTTGCTAAATTGTTGGGCTCTTGTTAGCTGCTCTTAACTACTACTCAGAGTGGCCACGGCTTCGGAGGGGAGAGGGAGACCGTGTCAATGACCACCTTGGAGAGGGCGTGGGCTAAGCCAGCGCCGATGGTGGCAGAAAGCCATACTCTTCCTCCACTCCCTGCTTCCCTGTGGTTAGAGATCCGTGCCACAGTTCATCCAGCCACGTGGCCCTGGTAGGCACGGGTGGCTGGCCTGGAAAGATTCCTTGTCTAGTTAACTCTTCTCTTCCTTCAGACCTCAGCTCAAGCCTTAAGTTCTTAAGAAACCTGCCCTGAGGTCGCTAGCTAATTTCAAGTCCCATATTTACGCTCTCATAACACTAGGCACCTGCCATTCATAGCACTTGCCAGAGTTAGAGTTTTACTTTACTGTTTATCCCCCTTAGTTGACTGGAAACCCAGGAAGGCAGCAACTGTGTCTGTTTCTGCTGACGATTTTATCCCCATCACCTTACACAGGGTCTGGCACAGAGCAAATAAATGACTTGCTAAATGGTTAACTGACTCCCTAAATGTTTACCAAAGATTTTCATGCATGCCTACACTCCATGAATCCTTTGTCCCTTAAATATAACTGAAGGTTTGGCAACTATGGTGCATGTTAACGCCCCCCCCCCACCCCCGCTGCCCTCCCCACATCCATACTCACATATATATGGGCACTGGCCTCTCCCTGTGGGCAAGCATTGGTTATAAACAGACCCGTATCCAGTGCTTTAGGGCATTGTGCCAGGAAACCAGCCCTCATCCATCTGGCCTCCACGACTGTTCTAAGCCTCAGAATCATCCAATAACCCTTAGGCCACAAAGACGGTGGAAAGGGGGATGGCCTCTGAGGAAGTGGAAAGGGATATGAAACTACGGGTCTATGCCTTGGGAATGAAAAGTATTAGAATAAACCCTTAAGGATCTAATGTCATCCTTGGGACCACTTTTCCAAAACCACGTAGGCCTCTGATAAATGTTGGTTCCACTCCCCATTTATTAAAGCCATCTTCTGGTGACTGTTAAGAAAAGGGCAACTCCATTCTGTGCATTCTGTGTCATTAAGTTAAAAACATAGGAAACCAAATGCACTTGGAGATGGGCCACAGAATGTTTTGAGACAGTGGGACCTTGTGGAAATGGCTCCCTCCAGATGCTCCTGAGGGGAGGGAGGGGGCTGCAGAAGTGCCATTAGCAGCTCCAGGCAATTATCTTGGAAGGCTGGGGAGGGTGGTGGGCTGGATGGAGCTTATGGGGACTCAAGCAGCTGGGTGCTTAAGAGCAGGGACCAGAGTATGAACTGGCCTTACTATCCTTCATTTTGCACATGTAAAATAACAATGATAACAGTATCTAACTTACAGAGCTGTCACAGGAATTAGTGAAGAAATCCGTGTAAAGCCCTTTGCCTAGCACATAGGAAGTGCTCATGAAATGTGAGATAACATCATTAAGAATGCAACAGAGGTCAGAAAAGAAAATCTTCACATTTCTGAACACCCAGATTCACCCCTTTTTCCAAGAGATTACGTAAATGAAATACTTCACTACTGTGAATCTCCTTTAAAACATCTTTCCTAAAATATGCTCACCACCCAATGCCCACTAGCCTCTCATTGATTTCTTTCAGGTGCCATGGTAAGTGAAGTTCTGGTTGCGTGTTTTCAGAGCTGATGCAAATTATGCATTTAAGAGAATTATTGGTAAGGAGCATTTTGGGTAGTTTGGATACCATGAGTCAGGAGAAATTTGAGTTCACAGGATTAGCCTCTTTTGTGCTATTGAAAATGTCAGCAATTTACAAGGAAGTCTCATTAAAGGTATGTTCAGGTCTGGAGGGAATAAAGCATAGTTTCTCTAAATGATATGTCTCTTAGAACATTCCTTAAATGATTTGCTTTGTTTGAGGCTCTTTAAGAAACCACATGTAATTACATTTGAGCATTCAGAAGGTTAAGCCTCAAACTAGCAAATGCCAAGAAATTCAAAGTTCTGATTGCCACCCATCCCTAATTCAGCAAGCTGGCCTTTGTTCCTCCCCTAAAGCATGATGCCTTCAGAAAAGAATGTGAGCTGAAGTGTCTATGGCTTCTGGCTTCTCTCTGTAGCATTCCTTCCCATTATTTGGGCAGGTCTTCTGATATTCATCAATTCTAGTATTTATAAACAGTCCTGTCTAGGGAGAAAGGCACATAGATATTCTAAGTCACGACATGCTAAGGATAGGGCATTTGTGATTTTATTTAAAGTCTATAGATGAGTCAGGTCTACAAAGACATTCTGAATCCTAGTTCTCAAGAGTTTATTATTCCTTACGTGGACTAACTCACTTCTGACATGTATATTTATACCTCCTGCATGCAAAACTATTGTTCTTATTAATCACAGACTAGATCCCAGTTAAACTCAATATTCTTCTAATGCTTTCAGACTACCTAGAGGTGATGACCCCAGAAATTCTTCTTTCCTTTCATTGTTTAAATGGGCACTAGTACATAAGGTAGAGGCTGGAAGAAATAAGGCCATGCTTAAGGGAAACCAGACTTCATGCAGTTGTGACTGGTGATTAAAGGCAAATTGAGTAACTATTCTGTAGGGCCAGTGTCTATACTGGATTCTCTTGAGCTTTTGGTGCTCAGAGAATTACCTCTGATGAATACCCATAAAGTAATGTGAATGGAATTGATAAGCAAAGAAAAGCTGGTAAGAAAAGAGCTTCACCCATTCATTCAAGGAGTAGTTTTTGCTGCCTAGTCTGAACCACATACTGCTCTAGGCACCAAACATGCCTACCCTTATGGAGCTTATAGTGTCATGCTGGGAAACAGACAATAAATGTATGGTATGTGTGGCATTTCAGTGTAAAATGTGTGATATATCAGTTGGAAGGGATATGGAGGAAAATAAAACTGGGACAAGAGACAGAGAGAACAGGGAGCAGGGAGCAGGTGGTCGAAATTTTTTAAAAGGTGAGTCACGGAAATCCCACTGACATTTGAGAAAAGACTCTAAAGAACCGAATGAGTGATCCATGTGGATAGCTAAAGAAAGAAGCACTCTTAGCAGCCATGGAAAATCACAATGGAAAAGACCTTGAGGCAGTAGTGTGCAAGGAAGGGACCAAGAAGGATGGGGCCAAGGGGGAGGGGGAGGGTAGAAGGAGTTGAGGTGAGAGAGGAGGGAGGAAGTTTCAAGTAGAGCCTCCTGGGCCATTAGTAAGGACCTTGGCTTTTACTTTGAGTAAGATAGAGCCATTGCAGTTTTAATAAGATACCTCCAACTGCTGTAGTGAGCTTCAGTTCTAGAGAAATCATTTAGGAGAGAACTGAAGACTTGGACCAGAGGTCTGAGAAGTGGCCAGATCTTGAATAAATTTTAAAGGAAGAACTAATTGGGACTTGTTAATGGATTAGATGCAGCTTTTGAAAGAAGATGGGAGTCAAGAATAACTCCAAGGTTTTTTTGGCTTTAGCCCTAAAGGATGGAGGAGTCATTTCTTAAGATAGGAGAGAGTGGGAGGGGGATGACGATTGGAAAATTGACATGCTAAGTTTGAGATGCTTAGTAAACATCCAAATGGAGATGTTGAGTAGGCAGTTGGAGAGACAAATCTGGAATTCAAAGGAAAAGTTCAGGCTTGAGACATATTTTTAGGTTTGTCAGCATTTGGATGATATTTGGAGCCATGAGACTGGATGACATCATTCAGGTTATGAATGTAGGTGGAAAAGAGGAGATGTTCAAGGACTGAACCCTGTAGCATTCTAGCATTCAGAAGTATATAGAAAGGGCAACTCTGAACAACTGTGTTATTCATAATTCTGCTTGGTTCATAAAAACCAATTTTGTCAAATCAAAGACTTTAATATTATCTTTCTCAGTCCAGTCTTAAGTTTCACTAAATGACAGTGTATTAGTTATCTGTTGCCGTATAACAAATAACAACGATTTAGTATCTCACAATTTCTGTGGGTCAGGAATCCAGACATGACTTATCTGGGTTGTCTCACTCAGGGTATCTCACAAGGCAACAATCAAGGTATTGGTTGGGACTGTGGTGCCATTTGAAAGCTCAACTGGGGAAGGATCTACTTTCAAACTCACTCACATGCTTGTTGGGAGGATTCACTTCCTCAAGGGCTCTCATACTGAGGGCCTCAGTTCCTTGCTGGCAGTTGGTTGGAGGCTGGCCACCCTCAGTTCCTTGCCGCATGGGCCTCTCCCGCTTGATTCATTAAAGCAGGTATGTGAGAAATGCCAGAACGAGATCGCTAGTAAGAGAGTGTGTGCGCAAGATCATGGTCACAGCCTTTCATCGTCTAATTGCAAAAGTGACATCCTGTCACTTTAACTTCGTTCTGTTCATTAGAAGCAAGTCAATAGGTCCAATCTATACTCCAAAGGAGGAAACTAGACGAAGGTCATGAATACCAGGGGGCAGGGATCGTCAGAGTCTACCTTAGAGGTGTGCCTACCACAGACGGCATGGGTAATTTTTAACACCTGTGGGTTTATAATTATACCATTATTATCAGTGAGATATGAGCACTTCCTAATTCAAAGGTACTACGTTTCTTGAAATCAGTTGTCATATGCCAATAATTTTCAAACTGTGTTGTAACTTCTTACAGAATCATGAGAATCATGAAATAAATCATGACCAGCCTTTTTAAAATAAAATAGTACCAAGGAGAAGCTATCAGAGCACATTGCATGTAGGAAGGCTTAGAGTTGTTTTGTGAAACATTTCTTTCAGATACACATACGTATATGCATGTGGGTATATGTACTATGTTATCATGTAAAATGTATTTCTTTCTGAGGGTCATGGTCAAAATCAGTGATTTCCATAGTGCTGTTAAATATGACTAGGCCACCAAAATGTATTTGAGAAAAACAGCCACCCCCAAACTGTGCAAAAGAAAAAAATTATCAGAAGAAAAGAAACCCCAGTGCACTCAAGTGAGCTAACATAAACACCAGCTTGCCAGTTCGTGCTTCTTACCTAGTTCCCTCATGGGGTCTGTAAAGAGTAATCAATAAGAGACTGTAAAACCCTAAACAGACATGACAGATATGACATCTTCCCCCTGTAGAGGCAAAGCAGACATACCACAAACTAATGAAAATACCCTGCACAATCCTACCCATCCTGAAAGGTCAAAGGCAAGAATTTTCCTGACAATAAACCAGCTGTGAGCGCCTAAAAACAGTAGGCCTGCTCAAGATGGATGAGGCCATTTTTCCAGCTGGAGCACCTCAATCCCTCTTTGAGGAATCAGTCACCGTGAACAACCACGTTTCCCAGCCACAGAGAGAATGCAGGCCGAGCTTTTCCCAAGGCCTCGACTTGTTTGCAGCCTGAGATCTAGTCACTCCCCACACCCAGCTCACCAGTTCCTGGCCCGTCTAAATATCCAGGCAGCTCCAACCTTAGCAGTGATTATCAATAGGTGGGAAACAAAAGTCTGTCCGATCTGAGCACCTCTTTCACTTGGAATGTCCCTTTTAAGATCAATACTCAGATTCTGCCATGGAGACAGCAAAGCAAAGTCTTTATCTCTCATTCATCCTTATCAGCTGGACAGCAAACAAGCCAGGTTTTGGTTACAGAGTCCAGATTTGAAAAATACATTGTATACCTGATGTTTCACATTTTCCACAGTGGGCTGCACTGCAAATCTTCCTGGTTTTATGTGAGACTGCTTCAGAGCACATGAAACCAAAGCCAGGGACTGGTGAGACACACTGAGAGTCAAGGCGTCTTGGCAGTGTTGGCTTTGTGGAGGAATGGAGGCTCCGTTAGCAGCATGTGCAACCTATTAACATCGGTCTTTGAGGGAAAGGCAAGACGAAAGGAGGGAGGCTGAGGTAGGAGTACTCTGTTCGTGGTTTTAGCCAAAGCTTTAGGTTCCAATAATTCCTAGCAATAAAAAGAGCTAAGCATTTCAGAGGCTTTATGTAAAGTGAAATTGGAAGTATTTCTGTATTTTCATTTAGCATTGAATGACCATAGTCTAAACAATATCATTTAAAGTTGGATGACGGGCCAAAGGCTTATTGTCTACCCATTTCATTTGTTATATAGAATTGCAGCATAGGGGGCTGAAAGTTAAACATTGTTTGCTGATATAGTTTGTTATTAATTAGTTAATTCCAAAACAGCTTTGATATTAAGTTGGGGGTAAATCAACTGGATGTGAGGAAAGCCATAGGTCTATATTTCTTTAAATTGCATTGCATTCTTAAAAGCTTTTCACATTATAAAGTCTGAGAAATATAGCATGAGGTTTAGTTTTTTGCTACAGAGTAATATAGAAGAGCCAAATTACTCTTAGATTTATAGATACTTGGATTAGCATCATCATATGTTACTATTTGTGGTCTCATCAGAAAAATAATATATGCACACAAGAAAGGCAGTCACTCCTTCTCAAGTCTGGGCTCCTTCTTTAAAGGTATAAATTACCTTATTCAAATAGTTTATATTTATACTAAGGCTAAATTCATGTTTAGATTAAGATTAGATTTATATTTAGCTTAATAAGCAGTCTAAAAGATAGGAATGCTTTGGGCGGCAACAACAAGCCAAACGAGTGCAGGCTTCAGCACACAGGGATTTACTTTACTCACATAAGAAATCCTAAGGTAGGCAGGCTCCAGAGCTGGTCAATATGCCAGGTTCTTCTTACCATTCTGCTCCACCACCCTTAGAGGGTCAGCTTATTGCTTCACAGTTGCAAAGTGGCTGCAGCATCCCCAAATATCATGTCCATATTCAAGGCATGTACAAGAGGAGAAGGAATGGCATTAGCAGCATCTGTCCCTTTTATCATGAATGCTAACAACTGCAAAAGAAGTTCCTCTACTTGCACCTCACTGGTCACAACTGAACTTCATAAATAAAGTTCTGGCAGATTCAGTTATATACTGCAGAAAAAAACATGATCTTAATCTTACTCCCATTCCTGTGGGTGTGAACACATGGTAAATAGGACCTGTTGAAGACGTTATGCTTTGTTACGATGAGGCCAGCTGAATCAGGATGCGTCTTCATCCTGTTGCTGGAGTTCTTATAAAGAGAAAGCCGAGGGTTGGAGCCAGGAGCTGGATGTCTGCAGGCACTCCAAGAGAAAGGAGGGGTCATGACCACATGGCAGAAAGCCAAGGACTCCAAGGATTGCTGGCCAGCCAGAATGCTACTGACCCTGAGAGGAAGCAAACCTTCCAACCTCTAAACCGTGAGCAAATAAATTCCTGTTGTTTAAGTCAACCTGTTGTGTAGTATTTGTCATAGCAGCCTGGAAACAAAAACAAAAACCTAGCTTTGAGGGAGGATGAGAAAGCAAGTCTTTAGCTTTTCCGATCTTTCTAATGGAAGTGAGTATGAGAGAAGGGGCTTGAGAATGGATGCTGGATCAGCCAGGAAAGGCAAGAGTTGTGTTTGTCATAACAATCCATTGGCAGAAATGCCAATCACTCAGGGGAGAGCTTCAGTGAAGTCGGCTCTGTACAATGAAGGGTGGGAACCCCACCCAGGACCACTGCTAGCTTCCATGAGTGGTAGAAATTTATGTCCATCTAGGTAGAAATACAAGTATAAATCTGTGCTTTCCAAGACCAATAGGAAAGGTCTGTGCTATTTCTGTCTTATTGCATATAACATCAAAGACTATCCAATCCAAAGATGAAGACTCAATGTCATGATTATGAGTTAAAAGTTAAATAAATTATAAACCAAATATGTTAAAAAAGAAAACAAGTGATGTTTGTTAAAATGATTACATGCAGCCAATTAAGACAGAAATTGACATTTCTTTTAATCACCTCTTACATGATTTCCACATATATACATTCATTCATTCAAATGTCAATCCTATCATTAAGTCAATATTTATTTGTGGCTTATGCCAGATGCTGTTCT
>PVKH010042498.1:0-10814 GCA_004027955.1 Chaetophractus vellerosus
CAAAACAAAATCCGACTTTACAGCATTAAAGGGCATAAACATAAAGGAGAATAAGCGCCTGAGAGCCCCGATGGCAAAGCGGCATCCGCCTAATGCAGGGTTTGAAGTGAGTAATTTGTAGCTAGGAGGTGGCGCTCTAATGGAAGGCACAGGCTATTGCTTTCCTCCCGCCCCTCCGGATAATTGTTTTGAAAATGCCTCCAATTTGGGACAGTCTAGCATACACAGAAGCAAACAGTTTCCGAGAAAGAGCTTTCTGGGTGAGCCTGGATGCCACACAGGTGGGAAGAAGAATTTTGCCTATCTAGACAAGCAACAGGGGATTCATTTCTTGTCACTCACTTCCTTGATTATCCTTTCTGCTCCAAACTTCCATCATCCCCACCCTCTTAAAGGACATCAGAGCTGAGAGGAGTTTGGGGTAGAATTAGAGGTCACCCTTTCACTCCCAAAACAATGATATCTTTTTTGCAGGTTGTTGTAAGCTTTAAAGTCAGGTCTTAAGGGTGTAGCAGAGAGCCTGGCACACAGAAGGTACAAGGAGCAGGTACTTAAGGACTGAACACAGGGGGCCTATCACAACTGGGGTGAGGGAGGGGGTGGAGCATTGGGTCCAAGACTTACATTGGCAAAGGGCCTCCAATGTAGGTGTCTGAAGTCATATCCAATGAGGTTATATATACAATTTACAGAGGTAGACCAACACATGGAGAGAAGTTCCTTACCAACCTTAAAATTGTGCCTGTGTTACCCTGTTTTTATAAATCCTAAATTTATCTTATGACTGGCACAGGATACGTTGTAATGTGTTTTTAGGTTAAAAGTGTTTATTAAGTATAAACTTTTTCAAGATAAAAATGTAAAACAGTTTATGTAACTCTCGCTTTGTCATTTTCTGTTTTTGAAATTTATTAGGAAGCTTTAAAAAAATGGAAGTGGCCTGTGTCTCTTCATGATCTCTGAGGAACAGATTGGGGAAGTTTCGATTTGGGGCCTTCCTTGGAAGGATTAGCAAATACAGAGGTGTGGAGTCATCAGCAATCAGTCTAGATCAGCACTGTCCCATAGAAATATAGGACGAGCCACATGTGTGTGTCACATACATAATTTTAAATTTCCTTGTAGTCACATTTAAAGAAGTAAGAAGAAACATGGGAAATTAATTTTAATAGGATATTTTATTACCTCATATATTTAAGATATTATCATTTCAAATGCAATCAATATAAAAATTATTTATGGGATATTTTTACAGTCTCCTTTTTTAAAGCCCTCCAAATCTGGTGTGTACTTTACACTGATAGCACATGTCAATTGGATTAACCACATGTCAAGTGCTCAATAGCCACATGTGGCTAATGGCTACCCTGTTGGACAGGCCCCGAAGCCACAAACTTCCTAGTCACCCCTTCAGGTTTGTTTGGATACATTGATATCTGGGCACTTGTCATTTCAATGGTTACCAGTGGGCATTTAAAAGAAGCAGATTAAGAAAAATATAAGAGATGGCAACTGACACCTAGTGGACCTGAACTGAATATTGTTAGCAAGAAAATCAACTAAGTAAATGAGAATCCATAATATTAACTGAAGTTTACGGATAAGAAATCTTTCAGCATTTCTGATAGTTTTCACAGTCTGTGCCTTCCTCCATGGGACATGCTCTGTGACTATTTCTGCAACAAGAACTCTACTTCAGAAAAGCAGTGATTCTGAACTGATTATGACTGAAGAATACATGGAATAAATGAAATTCAGAGAGCAAACTACAGTGTGCTTAATCAGAAGGAACATCATACCTGGGCTCCTCACTCTGATATCACGCATGCAATCCACTTCCGTCTATCTCAAATATTAGATTTCTGCCTAGGACTTTGTTCAGGAAAAAAATGTCCCCAGTGGAGGGGGAAAAGAGGTTGAAAACCACTGGATAAAGTAGTCCTTGGCTAAATGAAAGAAGTGATACTTAAAAGCTATGTGCTATGTGATTCCATTTATGTGACATTCTGGAAAAGGCAAAACTACAGGGAGAGAGACCAGACCAGTAGCTGTCAGGGGCAGTGCATGGTACCAGGGATGGAGAAGAGAATTAGCACAAAGGGGCATGAGGGAATTTTCTGGATGATGGAAATATTCCATATCTTGATTGTGGTGCTCTAAACCTAAAAAAGAGTGGGTCTACTATATGTAAATTATACCACAATGTACCTGACCCCCAAAATGACATCTCTAGTCCATTTTCTGTCTAACTGCTAGAAATCATGGGATGCCAACTCTCAGGCAGATTGGGTGAATGCAATTTGAACCCTCAAACTATCATTTTTCTTTAAAGGAAACCATTACTTCTTAAAGATTCATTTATTTATTTATTCTTCCCCCCTCCCAACCCCCCATTGTTTTGCGCTCGATGTCTGCTCTCTGTGTGTTCTTTCTGTGTCTGCCTGTCTTCTCTTAGGCAGCACGGGGAGAACAGGACCCGATCCCAGGACCTTCTGGAGCAGAGACAGGCTGCTCAATCTCTTGCACCACCTCAGGCCCCTGATTTGCTGCGTCTCTCATTGTCTCTCTTCTGTGTCTCTTTTTGTTGCGTCATCTTGCTGTGCCAGCTCTCTGCATGGGCCAGCACCCTGCTCAGGCCAGCTCACCATGCAGGCCAGCTTGTTTTTCACCAGGAGGCCCTGGGAATCGAACCCTAGACCTCCTACATGGTAGATGGGAGCCCAATCACTTGAGCCACATCTGCTCCCCATTTTTTATTTTTTAAACTCTACAGTGGGCATTTGTGGTTTTTATGTCCCAAAGTCCATATCCCTGTCTTTTGGTCACAGCATCCCATTTCCTTTGGGGGAGTTACTTCTCCACTGCATGTCATTTTGGTCAGCTGCCAGTCTAACCCTCTCCTACTCAAAGAATGGGCACAGGACCCTAGCTTTGCCAAATGGACTCTCTTTCCTAAGACGTTGACTCTTCATTAGAAAGGAAAGAAGCGGTAAGAAATGTCAGTTGGTTTCTGTCATCTAGACAGCTAAAGCCATCCTGCCTCCTGGCTCTTTTTGAGCTTGTTTCCTGGCCTAGTCTTCAATTTCTGCATCAGAATCTGCATAATAGCTCATTCAATATCACCTCTAACCCCTCTGGCATCCAATCTTGTACTATACAGGCTGGAAATTAAAGCCACGCTTCCCTCTTTCTTGCAGCTAGAGTTCATATGTCACTTGTGTTCCACCCAGCAGGTGTGCTAGCAAGAGATTTGGAAGACAATTGTGAGCTCTGTGAGGTGGTGACTTCACACAGGAGATAAGATCATCTGGGGCAATTTGGACAGATAGTCTACTCTCTAGTCCCTAGTGTCAAGATGTAAAGCAGTAGACAGTACTAGAACAATCGCTGCACATTTGAGCTTTTTTTCTGGACTATAATGCTCCTGCATGTGTGACATCCATGCTTGTTTTCCTGGCACTCAAAGAAATTCTGTAAGCTATCTAATATCCTCACTAAATACTTTTCTGTTTATACCAACTGGAGAACTCAATTGTCTGCAATTATGGATCCCTTAATTGCACCTTTTTTTGTTGTTGTTGTTACATATCCCTCCCCTTTCTGCTTGCTCTTGCTGTGTGTTCATTTTTTGTGTTCTTCTATGTCTGCTTTGTCTCCCCCCACTGCGGCGACGCGCCAAGTCAGCTCACTGCACAGGCGGCTTGCCCTGCTTGTGGGCAGCTCTGCTTCCGTTCCCAGGTGGCTTTTTGCTCCGTTCGTGGGCTGCTTTGCTCCATTCGCAGGTGGCTCGCCCTGCCCGTGGTGGCTTTGCCCTGCCCGTGACGGCTTTTTGCCCTGCCCACGGCGGCTCTGCCCTGCCCACAGCGGCTTTGCCTTCTCAGGCGGTCTGCCCGCTCAGAGAGGTCCCCTGGAACCGAACCCGAGGCCTCCCATGTGGTGTACCGGCACCCTATCCACTGGGCTACAGCCGGCCCCCCTTTAATTGCACCTTCTAATAAATTCCTTTCTGTTTAAGTTAACTGGAGCTGGTTTCTGTTATGTGCAACCAATAAATCCTAACTGACACAGATAGCCATCTACTCATTCAACAAGTGTTTGCTGAGAACCTACTATGTGTCAAATATATGTTAGTCCCTGGGGATGTGAAGATGACTAAAACAGTATCATTGTCCTGTAGAAGCTCACCTCTTGGCACAACCATTTTGAAAAATTAATTGTCAGTGTTTGGTAAGCTGAACATATGCTTACCCCTATGAGCCAACAATTCCACTTCTATGTGTGTCCCTAAGAGAAACAAAAGCATACATCTACCCAAAGAAATAGACAGTTTTTTATCCATAATAAAGAATGTGGCAACTTTATTCATAATAGCCAAAACCTAGAAACAACTGAAATGTCCATTAACAATCAAATAGATAAATAAATCTTGGTATATTCATGTAATGGAAAACTAAATAACAATAACAAGAATAAATTACTGATACACTCAACCACATGGATGAAACTCAAAGACAAAATGTTGAGAGAAAGAAGCCCAATACAAAAGCCTACATACAATATGATTCCATTTATATGAGTTCAAGAACAAGCCAGACAAATCTATTGTAGGAGAAGTCAGAGGAGCAGTTTCTGGGGTGTGGGCTATCAGTTGGGAAGGTGCCCAAAGGAGCTTTCTAGGGTGCTGGAATTGCTCTATCTCTTAATCTGGGAGGAAATGTAAAAATTCCTCAGGCTGTACACTAAATTGTCAGCACATCTTAGGTATACCTAAAAAAAAAAATTTTTTTTAAGGAAAAGAATTTTAAGACGCTCACAGCCTAGCAGGGCCACCGAGTGGCATTTAGAGAACTCTAAGGAAGATGATGAGTGCTATGACAGGGGGTCAAACAGAGCCCAGGGAGCTGCAGAGAAGGATGTGATGAGTTCACCCCGGAGCAGGAGTGGCCATAGGGCTCAAGGAACGGCGCTTGGGGCTATACTGTGAATGACCTTGAATACCAATATAATAATATTTTCACAAAATTATCATCCATCTTTCTTTCAGAATGGAAAACTGAATTTTAAAATATTTACTTATTTTTTAAATGAAGAAAAGAAAAAAGGCTTAATCATATTCATATCTCATAAAACTAAACCCCGTATTTTTTTTTTTACCTTTAGGATTGATATAGTACCTTCTTTGTTTTTGCTACAAAAATATTCCAATATAATTGTTAACTGTAGTCTATAAGTTACATTAGTTATATTTTCCCCATGTATCACCATATTCTTAACACCTTGTAGTAAAAGTTCCTGTGTTTATATTAACCACAATCCTCATTTATGCCAAAATCAGTTATACATCCCCTATATTATCTTCCAGCTGTCCTCCAACTAACATTAACCACCCTAGACTACCCGTTTCAGCTACAGTCACATCCATAAATCAACAGTGTTTGTTATACTAATTATAATGTGCTACCATCAAGCTGATTTTTAATGGAAGAAAAATGAATTTTATTTTCATCTTAATTCTTTCCCTGACTTTTTCAGAATTTAATGTTCTTCTATGAAACATTTAAAGTATCTTACATTTAAACTGCCAGTAGAAAAAATACAATTTTAATTTAAAAATACAAAAACAACCATAGATAGAATCTTTGAGATCTTTTGAGCTATATATAATGCTTGTATTCTATAATTTGTAATACGATGGTTAAACTTGTTTTGCTCTGGCAAGTGTAAGACTTCTTAAAGGCAATCCTAAAGATTGCAAACCAAAAGAAAACAAGGATTTCATTCACCCTTATTGGAAATTTCCCATCACTCCTACTCAACTTGTAAGTGAGCATTATGTAACCCCCAAAACTTTAAAGAGTTTCAGTACAATTGTAAATAAAATTGAGACACCGTTTGAGGAGTGACAAGTAACCTTTTGGCTTTCTCATGTCTGTCCCACATTTTGAAGAAAGTACCTCCAATTTTAGAATGCTTTCCCTTTGACTTCAGTAAGAGTATGTGCTACATTTAAATGCCATGAACTGTTTTAAATTTGCTTTAAAAACAGACAGGATATAAGTAAGTAAGCAGATTTCAGAAGGGCTCTTCCTAGTCATGGAAATACCTAGAGCATTTAGATTACACGTGTTTATCAGAAGTTGCCTCACATCCTGGGACTACAATGGAAGGGATGCTTACCAACCTGATTTTTCAGAAACGAAAGGATTGTTGCAAAACCCAATACTGAAGGCATCTCACCAACATCAACTAATAAACATGTATATGGTGTTTACAGAAGGGGTAGGGCTGGGAAGGAAAAGAAAATATTTTGCAACAAGGTTTTTAAAAAATTGCAACTAGCCTATGTGTGTATTACCAATACCACACAGACTTCTAAATTGCAGTCTTATTTTGGCGTTTCTTTCTACCATGGAATTGTGAAACACAGGTCAAATGTCATTTCAGCAAATATCACTATAATAAATAGCAAACTCCAGCTAATGCTTCAAAGAGACAACAAATAAGACACCCAGCAAAAGAAAATAACTTCAACAGCCCCTTGGAGCTTATTCAGTCATTCAACTCTTCATTCGATGAATACTTATTATCTAACTATTATGTGCCAACTGTTGTTTTAGGAACTGAGGAAACAATGACTAGAACACAGGAATTCTTCTTGGGGATCCTACAGTGCAGTGGGGGGAAGAGATAAAAATAAATAATTACAGCAATGAGTAGGTTCTGCCTTAGAGTTATGCACAGGGTAAAGAAGTACAGAGGAGACCGCAGCTGCTTCTGCTGGGACATCATAAAGGAGATGGTGCTTGAGCTGACTCAATAAAAGCAAAGGAGTTAGAGGAAAGAGGGTGAGGCAAAGGGGAAGAGTGACAGGAAATTAGATTAGAGAGCTGAGCTGGGAGCCAGTCCTGAAGGGCTTCATATGCCTTGCTGAGAACTGTGGATCTAGTCCTGTAGGCAATAGGGAGCCAAAGAAGACTCTTCAGATAGGGAGTTACGTCATATTTGTATTTCCAAAAGGTTTTCCCTCTTGCACCAGCGATGATGTCACATCGGGTGAGACTGCAGCTCGGAAACAAATGAGGAGGTTGAAGGGAGTGTCCAGACAAGCACCATGAGAACAGTAGCAGAAGAAATGGGGAAGAGGGGCAGTTTGAGAACTATTTAAAAGTTACAGGGGTCAAGACATGGGGACAGATTGACTATTTTAAAGAGAATAAGGTTCTGATTGGCTGACTGACTAGATGGTGATATTAATGGAAACAAAAAACATAGGAAGAGGAAGCTTTTGTAGGAAAGAAGGTAAGTTTGGTTTTATAACCAAATGCTGAGTGTGAATTAACAGTAGGACTGATGTCAAGTGGCAATTGAGAATACAGAACCAGGGTCAGGTTGGCCTGATTATTTTAGTTCTCATTCTTTCAAAGAAAATAAGAGCCCCTACTAGCAGTACAATCTTTGGGCATCTTTTCGAATAACTTCTTCATAAACTAATGTTCCCCTCTTCTTGGGACTTTGTTATCAAACTATATAATTTGTTTAAAAGGGTGGAGATAGTCATTGCTTCTCAGAACTGTCAGCTTAGGGCCAAGTCTTCATAATTCCATAGAAAATTATTCATTTTTTTTTCAAAAGGAGAAGCAATGAGAAATGAGATAATATATTAAAGGAAATCAAATAAATTTACAATAAAAGATCATTAGGAAATGAAATCTTGTCAGCCTAGATAAATGGGCCAGATTATTACATTTAAGTCAAACTAAATTACTGTCCATGTATCTATTAAAGCATTTATAAGTGTCGAAAATCGAAATGTTAGGATTCCGACCGTAGGAGTAAAATCAAAGTGATTTTGATAAGTTTAAACAATCTTTTACTGTGAAAGAAAAAAGATTAAAAATCAAAAAATAATGTAAATATCACAGGAAGGTGCATAGAATTCCTTTTCTTAAACACAGCAAATGATATGGGAGATTAAAAATAAAAAGTTAGAAGTACTGTTTTCACAATGAAGCACTACAATCTAACTTAGCTCCAAATAACTAATTATAAGATTTTTTTTAAGTTTGCAAAAGCCTCTATTCCCCTCTTGAAAAACTAGGAGGAAATTGCTGAGATAAATTCAACTTATATAGATAAAAGAAATTTGTTCTCCTCTCCCTCCTTCCTTCTCTCTCTTCCTCCCTCCTTCCTTCTCTTTCTCTCTCCCTCCGACACTTTCTTTTTCCCACTCCTTTCTCTTTAACAGAAAACGTAAGTCACTATTGCTCTGATTAAAATAAAACCTCTCTTAACTAGATTCTACCCAACCAGACCCCTTAATTAAGCAATTAAGCAGATATTTACTCTCTTGTTTTTAAGAGAAAGAGGCAAAAGATAAGAAACTGTGCATGTTATTCTTGAAGTAAATCGATTATTGAAGTTTTTCAAGGATGACTCTCAGGCACCAGAGAAAGCTTTAGTTCCCAAAGCCAAATGACACATTGACCTAATCTACTTTATCAAAATTGGAAATCTGGGAAAACCACCCATGTCACTTGAACAGGTCGCATTCTGCTCCTAGTTTTGCTTTCTCTTGTGTGAAAAAAAAAAAAAAAAGATGATTGGACTAGATGATATCTAAAGGAGTTTTTGCCAAAGCTTGAGAACATTCTTTCAAACACAGATTTCTTTCTGGTCCCTACCCCAGATCTATAAATCAGAATGATTTGGGGAAAAGGGAGTTTGCTCAGTTTTCTTCCTTCCTTCCTTCCTTCCTACCTCTCTCTCTCTTTCTTTCTTTCTTCTGTTCTTCAGTTGATTCCAATGAAGAAACAGCTGTGTTTGGAACCACAATACTAAGCAACTAGCTTTAAATTATGGAATTATGAATCAGACATTTTAAGATTTTTATAAAACAAGACTTGAACAAAACAAAATTTATGACTATCCACTCAATTAAATACAAAATGTGTTGGCCTTTGCAATCACGATCATTCTGTTCTACAGCCATGATCCAATGCTGGCCAGTGAGACATGGGGGATTCCAAGAAATGTTTCCTTGCTGGAGATAATCTGACTTTTCAATTTTTCCCTAACTATTCTGTTGATCTTCTTATTGTCACCAAGCCCACAAGCAGGTTACCAAATGCAGCTCAGGCTGGGGACCTCCTGAGGGAGGCTCTCTCCATCTAACCTTTGTTCATACAAATGCTGCCGTCTCTATCAGGTCACAGGCACTGGTGTGAGGCCCTGTGTCACTCAGGATGATTTTAGCTGCAAATATCAGAAAATCCCTAGTTAACTGGGTTTACCCAATAAGGAAACGTGCTATGTTTTATAGGAAGATGTCTAGAGTTGTTGCAGCCTCAAGCTGAATCATCCACAGGTTCAACCACATCATCCAGGACCCAACTTCTTTCCCTCTCTCTGCTCTTCCATCCTTGGCGCATCCTTGCTCTTAAGTGCATGGAAATTGAATGCCAGGATAGAGGGGTTAAGACTCCCTCTTGTGGGGTGACTAGAGGCTTACTGAGAAGGTACACATAACACAAAGTGATGTTTAAAGATGGATATGTCTATAGTGTTTAGGACAAATAAGGGCTGGAAGAAATTGGGAACAGGAGAAGCTAGGAAACAAAAGTAATAATTGTTTAAGCGAAAACTGAAGAAAAAAAGTGCCTGGGTTAGATGAGTGGCACGAGAAATCGATGGAAGAATGACTTGAAGAACTGCACAGATGGTTCCATTTGACTATACAGAGAAATAAAATAGAAAGAGGAGGGAAAAGTGCTGAAGTTATGAGGAAGTATTATGTATAAAAGAAGCAAAAGTCAACCATTTAATTATTGACTTTTTAAAAAACATGGTTATATTCATTATATTTGTAATTTTCTTTTTAGAAGTTCTTTTAAAATATAAAAAAGTGTACAAAACAAAGCTTTGTAATTAATACATGAAAATCCAGTATTTATATTTTAAAATTCTGTATTTGACAATTAATTTGACCTTCCAAATGGAATGGATTCAACAGTGAGATGTGCTGTGTTTCTGAAAGAGAATAGGTAAGGTCTCGATTACAAGGATGGCCGCTTTCTTCAAATTATGTGTCATATTGAATACAGTTCTGAAAAAATTTCACAAAGAATTTTTATCCTAATTAAAAGACTCTCTAATTTAAAAACTTGCCTGGAAAGGAAAAAATGCAATGGCCGTTAAACATTTATAGAAAAGTAAGGAGGTAGTATCGAAATGACATTAAGGAAGGACGAAATTGCTGAGCATGCTGAGGAAGTGGAGGCGGAGTGGGTTACATAGCAAGGGTGGGCCTGAAAGTTGGGATGGGAATTTGCATTTCATTTGGGATTTATTAATTTTCAGTGGCAGTTAAATATCCAGTGGAAGACACTGAATTGTCATATACAAATGTAGAGCTCCGGAGAGAGGTCCAGCCCAAGGTATTATTTTGGGAGTTGTCCCCTGACAAGTGGCATCTAAAGCCATGGGATTGGATGGATACGCGTGGATACGTGTGGAGGCATAAGCATTGAGAGGTCAGAGAGATGAGGGGAAATCAGCAAAGGAGAAGCAGGGAAATGGGAATAAATCAGGAGAGGATGGGTGCCCTGCACTGGGGTTCATCCCACACCAGCCACCGCTGCCACGCCACCCAAGTCCTAACCCAATGAGATCCAAATCGTGTACCTGAGGAACACTGATGGGGAAGTCGGTGCCACATCTGCCCTGGTCCCTCTGATTGGCTGTGTGGGTCTGTTGCCAAAAAAACGTTGGTGACGATATCACCAAGGCATCTGGTGACTAGAAGGGTCTAAGGATTA
>PVKH010042499.1:0-10780 GCA_004027955.1 Chaetophractus vellerosus
TGCTCCCAACAGACTTATTCTGAGAAGAAAAAACTAAAATGCAGTATGAATTATATCATTTTAAAAATAAGAATTTTAAATGCTACTACCTTAAGATTTATCTTATGTTCTGTGGAATCATATAAGGGTTTGGGAAAAATGGTTCAGATTCAAAGTTGAATTAAAGAAACTAGTATAATGCTTGTATCATTTTAAATTTATCAACATGTAGATTTATGTTTTGACATCTAGATTTTAAGGAAAAAATTGATGGAATGATTGCTTTTATTTCATGATCATGAACCTTAGTAGCAATAAGACAATAAACACATCTCCAACTGGAAGAAATACTGTATAGAAATAATTCTCATGAGACTATATATCTTGGGCAGTGATTCTATGACTTCATTTCCTTAAATTTACATGTAAAAATGAGGTCATAAGAACATAGTTCCTTTGGCATAATATAGTATTTTATTTTATTTTTTAAATTTTCATAAAAAGCTCAAAGCTTTTAATTTTATTTGGCTTAGATATTGTTGAGGAGATTAAAGTTAGTATCAGACCTAAGGTATGATTTCTTTTATTTTTTTTCCAGTTCTGATTATTTATTTTGTTAGCTAGTTTTCTTCAAATTGAATTTCCTAATGCACTCTGGAATTTTTTAAAAAGATACTTAGATTATATAATGTTACACAAAAATATAGGGATTCCCATATGCACCGCTCCCCACACCTCCCACACCCTCCCACATCCTTCATTAGTGTGGCCCATTCATTGCAATTGATAAACGCATCCTGGGGCTTTTCCACTAAGCATGGACCACAGTTCACATTGTAGACCACACTCTCTCCCACACAGTTCTGCATGTTATGTGATGATATAAAATGGCTTACATCTGTCATTGCAGTGTCATTCAGGATGATTCCCAAGTTCCAAAAAACAATGTCTTCTTAATAGCCTTAATCTCTTTAGCCATCTTATTGAATTTATTCAGGAGATTTGTTTGAACATCTATGATTATTTGTCTCAACTCCTTTATGTCACCTGGAGACTTATCTTGTTCCTTTAACTAAGCCATATCTTCCTGTTTCTTGGTGTGGATTGTAACTTTTTGTTGGCATTCTGGCATCTGGCTTACTAGATGTGTTTATTCTGGGTACAGTTTCGCTCTTTAGTTTAGGGCTGTCTTGCCCTTTCTTCCTTGCTGGCTGTGTAGTAGGAGCCAAGGTTGTAGTTGGTGCTGTAAGTTGTTGAAACTCCAACTGCTATCATTGCCCCAGGGACCAATGAAGCATCTCTCAACGTTCTCCTCTGCTAGGGGTAGGGACAGAGCCACAGCTGTGTGTAATAATCCAAGTCATGGAGGCCTAGACTTTATTTGCCCAGGGAGACTGATGAAGCTACACGTCCCTTCTTCCCCTGTCTGGGGCGGGGATGAAGCTGCAGGTATGGGTAGTAATCTATGCTGTGCAGGTCCAAAATGACCACAGATGCCCCAGTAGACTTCTGACTATTCAGTCTGTGTCAGCTGAATGTAACTGCAGTTACCCGGAGAGGCTGGTGCAGGGCCTGCCAGCTTCCTCCCTGCTATAGGTAGGGCTGAAGCCTAGGCTAGGGCTGCAGGCCAATCTGGGTGAAAGAAGCTGGTCCCTACCAGCACTGTGATTTTCAGTCTGCCCAGCTTCCCCTCATGCTGGGGAGGAGTAAAAATGGCATCTGTTAGCTTCTTTTTGCCTTAGACAGGCTCAAACTGTAGCTGTTCTTAGGATTATACTTTAGCCAGCCGAATTTACTAATCAGTAGCTGAAGTCGGTGGGCAACCGTCTCTTCTTCCTCTGTGTTTGGGAAATGGAGCTTCCAATTCCAGGCACAGAATAGCTGCTGAGATGTTCTGTGCCGCCAGAATAGAATGATCACCAGCCTCTGTGGTGTGACCAGTATTTTGCCGGAGAGGCTGACACAGGTACCCCCAGTTTCCTCCCTGCCAGAGGTGAAGCTGGGGCTTAGGCTAGAGCTGCAATCTGAACTGGGTGGAAAGAAGCCAGTCCCTATGAGCACGGTGATTTTCAGTCCACCCCCACTTCCCCTTGTGCCAGGGGTAGAGTTAAAATGGCATTTACTGGCTTCTTTCTGACTTGGACAGTTTCAAATTTTAGCTGTTCTTAGGATTATACTTCAGTCCGCTAAATTTACTAATAAGCTGAAGTTGGTGCCCAACCATCTCTTCCGCCCCTGATTTTGGGAAGTGGAGCTTCCAATTCCAGCCACAGAATAGCTTCTGAGGCGGCTTGTGCCGCCGGTGGATGATGGACACCAGCCTCCATGGTGTAGAGGGTTCTACTTATGAATCTTCCCTGCAGATGGTCAGTCTTCTCTTTCCATTCCTTCAAGGATGTTGCAGGATGCTCTTCTCGTCTCTTGGAGCCCCCTAACTGGTGCTTTGGATAGCTCTCAGTGATTACTTACTGCCCTGTAGCACCAGCTGACTCTAGGAGCTCCTTACTCTATCGCCATCTTGCTGGTTGTCTCTCTTAATTTGCTTTTAGTGTTTTGATATATAAAGAAATGTTTTTTTTAACATATTCAGATTATCAAAATTTTTCTTTTATGACTTCTCCCTCTCCTTTATTTAGTCCTGTTTGGATAGCGGCCCAAAGTCTAAGACCTAGTAAATATTAATTTATCCACCTCATGAATCTTTTTATAGCTTTATTTTTATGGTTAATTCTTTTTATTTATGATTGTATTCATTAAGCTGGTATTAAAGGAGTATAGTTACATTAAAGAAGGTTTAAGAAATATATATCTTAAGCAAACTGTGATAATTTCCCCTTCCTTTTTTCCCCACGAATTCCTTCCCTCCCCAAATTCTTAAATAATGATAACATGTTGGTGCATACAATAAGTTTTATTTCAAAATATTCATACGTACACATCCCCACACCTATATATCCCAATGCACATTTATTTAAATGATTTTATGTCTTCTTACTTGCCTGCTTTTTTATTTAACAGTAGTCTTTGATATCTTTATCATTAAATATAAATCCTGTTCATTATTTTTAAGAGCTATATACTATTACATAGCATGGTTGTGCTAAAAATATTTAATTATTCTCACATTGAATGGTATTTTATTGTTTCCATTTAGTTTTGCTAAAAATGTTTTTATTTATAATGAACATTGTTTTATATACAACTTTGTACATATATGTGAGTATGTCTTTAATTTAAGCTCTTAAAATTGTAATTGATGTATAAAATGGAGTGCATATGTTAAGTTTTGATAGATACTACTTACTCATTCTCCAAGATATAATAAATTCTGGTTCCACTACTGGATTCACTTTTCCTGGCCACCTTGCCTGTTGTCAAACTTCCAAAGATTGTTAATTTGATGACTGAGAAGTGACATTACATTGTTTATCAAATTTCAATTTTCTGATCACTAATGCATTTAAATATCTGTTGCATTATATGTGTAAATTGCTCCAAGAATCCCTTGGCCATGAATATCAGTTATCTATTGAAACAATATCAGTTATCTAAGAAACAACCACAAAACCTAGTGACTTAAAAGAATAGTAATTTATTTAGCTCCCAGTTCTGGGTTGGCTGGGTGGTTTTTCTAGTCTAGGTTTACTCATGCATCTCCGGTCAGGTGCATGCTGGTGACAGGTTTTGTTAATCTTGCCTGAGCTGGCTCAAGTATCAGGGGACTCAAAGATGCCATTAAGCTATGATGGCACAGTTCTCTAATTCTTATGTCTCATCCTCCAGAAGGCTTACCCAACATGTTTTCAACAGTAGGGGGAGGATCAAAGGAGAGAGATTATTTGTAAGTACGTTTTGAAGGTTTTAGTTATGTAACATTTGCCAAAATCCCATTGACCAAAGAGCTAGAATTTACTGAGCCCAGAGTCAAAGGACACATGGGTGGAGGCACAAAGAGCCCTACCCAAAGTGGGAGAACCCTGCAAAATTGCATAACTCACGGCTTGTATACTGAGAGAAAAGAAAAATTGAGGCCATTTTAGTAAGTCTTATACCACAACATGTTTCCAATGGTGTGCCTGGTGTTTTCTTATTGAATTTAAGGAATTTTCTGTTTTCATACCTAGAATGAAACAATTTTTGCAAATCAATGAGAAGTTGACAAGACCCCCTCTCCTTTCCAAAAAAAAGATGCCCAAAACTATTCAACAGATACTTCACCAAAGAAGATATCTAAATGACCATTAAATATATGGAAAGGTCCTCAGCACTGTTATTTACTCAAGAAATGCAAATTAATGCCACAATGAGATATTATGATGAATATACCAGAATGTTGGCAAGGATGTGAAGCAAATGGAACATTCATATGTTGTTGTTGTAAAATGGTAAACTACTTTGGAAAATTTAGTTGCTTCTTATAAAATGAGAGACCTCTCCTATCATCCAACAATTCAACTCCTAGGCATGTATACAAGAAAAATGAGTGCATATGTCCACAAAAGTCTTGTACAGAATGTTCTACATAGTGCTGTTCATATTCGCCAAAAACTGAGAAGAAGCCATGTGTCCATTAACAGAAGTGGTAAACAATGTGATATATCCATACAATAAAATGCTACCTGGCAATAGAAATAATGGAGTTACTGTCATACAACAACATAGTGAATCTCATTATGTGCAGGCGAGGAATCCAGACATAAAAGTAGCACATACTATATGAGTCTATATGATGTTTAAGGACAAGCAAAACTAATTCATTGTGATAGAAATCATAATAGCAGTTAACTCTTTGGAGGGTCGCAGCATGAGGGAAATTTCTAGAGTATTGGTAACATTTAATATCATGATTTAAAAGGCAAATAGATGACTGTATATGAGCTACTCTCAAACGTTCTTGCCTCAGAACTCATTTACACTCTTAAAAAGTATCGAGGACCCCAAAGATCTTTGTTTTTATGTGGGTTATATCTATCAATATTTATAGTAGGAGAAATTAAAGCTGATAATTAAAATATCAATTTCATTTCAAAATGGTAATAAACTCAGTGCATGTTAACATAAGCAACTTTGTAAAATGAAAAATAACTGTATGTTCCAAAAAGGAAAAAAGCGAATGAGAAGATTGATATTGTTTCCCTCTTTTCACACTTAAATATTGCTGTTGTCTTGAAATAGATATGCTTTTTAGTTTAGGAAACTATCTTGTTTTTCTCATTCTAAGAGCTATTATCAGGTTTACTTAGACTAGTTACATATAATATACTTACAGTCTTTGTGAGATGAAACTTTTACCATTGATCTATTGGTATCTTCTTTCAGTTATTAAACTATACCTACATTCTTGAAATTAACCTCACTTGGTCGTGGTGTTTTATTGTTTTAATATATTTTTGGATTTTGTTGAGGTTTTTTTGATGCAAATATTTTGCACCTGTATTTGTAAAATAGATGATTTAATAATTTTCTTTTTTTTTGTACTCTGTAATTTTTTCTATTGAGACTATATGATCTCAGTAAAATAAATTAGAAAGATTTTCATTTTTAAATGACTTGGAACATTGAGAAAATTCCCAAATTTCCTGCCCCTTAAAGGTTTGAAAAAAATATGTATACAATAGCTTTGCATGGTGCATTTTTTTGAGGTAAGTTTTAAAAATTTATTTAAAAATAATTGGTTATTTCTTATTTCATAGCTTTTTGACTTATTTTGCTCTACAGTACATATTTTTATGTAGTAAAATTATATATCTTCTTCTACATATTTGCAAATTTATTATACATTTAGCAGTGACATATACAAATAAATTTATTTTCATCTTTTTAAAAGCAAAAGCAAGTTAAATATTAACTTGTAACTGCTAGCACACTTCAAAGGGATTACCTATTTTTTTTCCCTTATCCCACGCTGTCAAGATAGAGGTGCCTTTTATTGGATAAAAACTTTTCTGAAAATATCACCAGGTTTGGGTTGAATAGATTTTTAGTATACACATTAATTTTTTTTCTCTTTTCCTTTTTTTTTTAAATGATAACTTCAGTTTAGTTACCAAAGTGGATCTGCCATTCCTTTTCTTGTCTTCTTTGTTCCTACTATGCTCTAGTCTAGAGAACTCCAATGACAGTATTAAAACATGTCTTGGAATATTTTCAATAGCAAAAACCTAACAATTGCTTTGCAACTTGTGCTTTCCATAGTCTTAATATCAGGGGCCATATTATTTTTAGTTTAGTGCCAAAATAAACACATAATGTATCAGATATTGCATGTGGCAGGTTTCCAATACATTATCCTGTCAGAGTGTAGCTTGAGATTCCATCTTCACATATTCGGTACACTGCTACATAAAGTAATATAGTTATACACCAATAAAATGACAGAACAACAGATGGAAAATCTGTTAGCAGGAACCTCAGAGACCAGAAAGTTAGTGCCAGTGGTGCCTATTTGGTAGACAGGTCAGTGCTGAGGAAAATATAACTTCAAACTTTTGTCTCAGCAAGAGTGCTAGGGTTGCAACAAGTAGAATAGAGTGCTGGGGTTATGACAAGTTCAAAATTGGGGAAAAAATCAGAATACATTCCAGTAACTTACCCTATGAGCTGTACCTTTGTTGATGTCATTATTGATGTGAACTAATGCTGAATATGAGGTGCCTGCCCAACCACATAGAATAAGGCAGAATGGGCAGTATTCCTGGCAAAGAGACTTTTAGAATGAGATTTAGGAGTCACAGGAGTTGGATGAGAATTCTATCCCCATTCTTTGCTAGCTGGGTGACTCTGGGCATTACCTAACCCTGGTTTACAATTTTACTAATACAATCTCTTGGGATTGTGTTGAAGCAAACTAGATAGTGGATGAAAAATATTTCTCACTGTATTGTTGGATAGTAAGTGTCAAGTCAGTTTTAGATTTATCATTCCCATGGGAAGAAACACATTTAAATTATAAAGTTATCAAGCTAGGAAGTTAGAATTTTCATCCATATCCGTGAATTCTTTTGAATAGTCAGTGTGTAAACAGACTTCATATACTGTTTTATAAAATAGTTCTTATGGAATCTTTTAGCATTTGATGTAAACCATTGAAACCACTCTTATATAATAAAATCTATTGGTAATTTTTCTTAAAAACCTTATGGTTCTTTTGTTTGCTTGTTTGGACTAATGAAATGTTAGTGGCTATGTAACAAATATATTTCTGATGACCCTGAGGACTGCTTTCCCTGGCAAATGGGAAAAATCCAATCAAGGGTGCTTCAAGAAAGAAATTTTCCGATAGAATTAAAGCCATAAAGAGGGTTCTGAGTTCTTACCTAAGCATTAATACCATGCTAATGGAAGGGATCCCCCCCCGCCCCTGTAAATAACTTAATACAGTTTATAATGCTTTTTGAATAGCATTTGAATAAATGCTGTTTTATTTGGATGAATAAATAAATAAATACAAAGGTATTTTTTGTGTGTGACCTAAAAAAAAAACAACAACAAAAAAACCATGAAAGCTGGAATTGGGGATGGTTCTGATTTGAATAGTTTTCCATTGCTTGCATTTCAAAGAGAAGCTAAACCCCAGATGACCTGATGCTACTGAGTTTAGGGACTGTTCAAAGACAGATATTTTGCAATTTTTCCTATAGACATCTTTTCTGGCAATTCTACTCATGGCATAATGTGCAGGCTTCAGTGAAACAATTCTGAAACTGTCAAGTGTTCTCACAATAAAAACCTTCACGACCAGGATTTCAAATTCCATAGTGTAATTGTGAAAACTCCTCTCTCCCAGTCTGTGCCTTCCTGAAAACTTAACCACCTATTTATTTGGCATGTAAACATTTTACCCATAGCCCCAGAGACACCCATCGACAAATTTATTAAACTTGTCTTATCCAGAATGTTAATGTTTCTGTAAATCTTCACCATCTGTTGTACCATCTAATTGCAAATGTGGGGCAAACATAATTCATGATTTTATCATAATAAATTTAGATAAGTGATTTAAATGCACTTGAATATTCATCACTCAAAGCAACATGGAATTTTCAGCCTTTCCTGCTCTCCTAGGAATGGTTGCAAAACTGTCCTTTCCCAGTACTCTTTTTCACAAAGGAGTCTGTGAAAAATATGCTTCTTTCCTAGGTCTACTAGACCACCTCTAAGTGTAACAGACAGTAAATGAGATGCCATTAGGTTAAAGCCGAGCTGCCTCCTAAGAAACATGAATAATTGAAATCTTACACATACATATTTATCTCTGCCTCTCTGCTTGTCAGTCACTCATCAATGAGCACTAGACTAAACATATTTGTCGATGACTCAAATGCGTTATTTGACCTCCACCTTGGCCCCTTTATTTCAATCTGTACTGTTTTATACTGTTTTAAAAAATATAAATGTCCTTGTTATCCCTGTAAGAGAATAACTTTTAAGCTAGTTGTCAAGTGTTTCCATGGTGCTGTTACTAAGCCACAAACTTATATTTTGTACATTTCTGAAGTTTCTCCTGCGCTTGCTTTGACGTGTGTTATTTAAGGAGAGTATCAGTTAAAAAGAGGTTGTTTCCTTGAAGTAAACTGCTCATGGAGAAATAAGTGGACAGATGGTCTAAACCTTTAAATGAAAAGCTAGCCATAGCAGTGCAGAGCTACTAAGCCCTTTTGGAACTTGACACAAAATTCTTGAGCCAGATTCTGCCATTCTCTTAGGCTTTCAGCAGAGTGTGCTTGAGTGGACTGCAAAAGTAGGTCATGCAATGCCACAGTTAAAACTGCATCGTGGGCCATCTCATCTGGGGTGATAGTACAGTCACTCATGGGGCCTCTCCAGCTCTCTGGATTCTACTAGCACTCAGTATATCATCATTACAAGCATAATGGCACTATATCAGATGAATATTCTGTTTTATTCCCTAGAGTTTGAAAAAAAAGAAGACAGAGTTATGTCTTTCTGCATTCTCAGGGGCAGCATAGGACCTTAATGGACTGGTGGATCCCTTGCCAGTATCTCTAGCTTGGAAAGACATTCCGAGGATGTTCTGTCGATGTGAAATCCTTCTCTAAAAGGCATTACACAATTACAAGGTAAAGGCCATTTGGAGGTGTCTGCAATTCTGCCACACATTGTTTAGACCCTTAGCTCCCCAAGAAATGAACTCACCAGAGATAATTAGGTTTTCCTTCAACTTTGAAATCAAACTCCAAGTCAGTGGATTCATCTAGATATTTTCAGAGAACTGCATCTGTACAAAACTCATAGCATCTTTCAATAGAATCATAATTTTAAAAATAACTCCTAGTGTTGTGAGAGAGTTGTAGAAAATCTTTAAACAAATAGTGCAGCCTTCAAATGCATTTGTAGCTTATTACAGTTTTGATGTATGAATATAGAATCTAGTTATACCTAGATAATTATTTTTCCAATTCTTCCTCTAAGTAATTCTATTGTATTTAAATATTTATGCTAATAATGCTTAATGTTTTTATTTTCATAGAGAGGTATGAGAAAAAGCAGGATAAAGTAAAGAAGCTTGCTTACCAACACTCACATCTTCTATCGCCCTGAGCCTTTAACTCTGGATAACTAAACCAATACATCAAGTTGCCAGTTGTCAATAGAAATGGTTACTCCTTTCCAAGCTCTGTTCATAGCTAAATATTTAGATCTTCTTTATATGTTCCCATGGTGCCCTGAATTGCTACCAATTATCCTACATTCAGTCTGTATGAGGATTATTGAGTACAGAGCTAAAAAAAATAATGGAGGTTATTTCTTCTCTTATTTTTGATTTCTGACTTTGAATTTGATGCCTGAAACCCATCATTCTAAAATGCATTTCTGTTAATATTATTTACTCACTTTTCCAATAGACCATAAAGAAGTCTGTACTGAAAAGACTGAGCAGCTTATCTGAACTCCTATAGGCTGCTAAGGCATTGGATTCTGGTCTTAGGATTTTACCTTTTTTTTTTTTTAGTCAAACCATGTGAGTTTAATTTTATTCTTTGTGGATTTGTCATAAATAAAAGTAATAATATAACAACACTAAATTAGATCAAAAGTGTCTTATTGCATGCCAGTAAAAAGATAATTATTGTAAGAATATGATACAGGGAATCAGTAACAGCTAGGTATACTTTCTAATACCTCTCTTCCCAAGTAGCAAGAAACCCCCTTCTGTTCTTACTACATATTTATCCCTGATGACATCATTATAACCTGACAATAGGTGAAACCATAAACCAAAAACAGACTCTATCTGCTTTAGCTGCAACCACGGTGGGGAAAAACATAAAGTGTGAAAACAGGACTAAGACACCTGTCTCTTATTGTCTAAATTTATCATAAACATCACTACAATTTCAAGTTAACTTAAACATTTAGCAAAAGTTTCCATTATTATTTAGGCAGAAACAGTAATTTAATGAAAACAAAAGCTTCAGTGACTCATCTCAGCTGATGGCATCGTCTTCAGGTATCTATAAGACTGGGACTAAAAAGGACATTACAAATGAAGATTAAAAAGAAACTAGCATTTAATCAGAACCTACTATGTGGAAAGACTGTTTTTTCCTCAAGTCAACAGATGAATTTTATTGCATCTTTAAAATATCAGAAATCAGTCTGACTTCTTGTTTCCATAGTGAGACAAATCTTAGATCTTATTCATCAGCCTGCTGAGCTGTTCCTTTTTCAGGAACATAGATAGCATCCAAAGACTCTCCTTTTTCAACTGTTGTGGCTTGCTTAATCTGAGCAGCTAAATTTGACACAAGCTCAATGTCATTTTCTTTTTTTTTTTTTA
>PVKH010042500.1:0-10827 GCA_004027955.1 Chaetophractus vellerosus
AGAGCATTTATTATTAAGCAGATTGCCCTTTTTTTTAAAAGGAGTTACCGGGGATTGAACCCAAGACCTTGTACATGGGAAGCAGGCGCTCAACCACTGAGCTATATCTGCTCCAATTGCCTTTCACTAATTACAAAGTTTCAAGTTGTTTTTCAACCTTAAAATAAATAACGTTTTCTAGTGTTGTTTTAGTCTGCTAGGCTGCCAAAAGCAATATACCAGAAATGGGTTGGTTTTTACTTTGGGGATTTGTTGGCTTACAAGCTTACAGTTCTGAGGTCACAAAAATGTCCCAATCAAGACATCATCAGGCCATGCTTTCTCTCTGAAGACTGGCGCCTGGTGACCCTGGGCTCCTCTGTCACATAGAAAGGCACATGGGGCCAACTGCTGGACTCTACTCTCTTCTGGGTTTTGTTGCTTTCAGCTTCTGGCTTCTGCAGTTTTCTCTCTTCCTTCATCTGATTTTCATTCTTTTATTAAAGGACTCCAGTAAAAAGATTAAGACCCACTGTGAACTCTGCCTTAATGAAGTAACCTAATCAAAAGGCCCTTAAGTGAAGTAAACTCATCAAAGTTCCCACTTACGACTCATGCACGTTCCTCACACACTTCTATTTCCTCTAAAATAATAGGATGAATTTTGATGCAGGCAGGGCTACATGGGTACCTGTTGGCTGTTGACCCTCTGGTCATATGTAGACTTCCCGGCTAGGGGCCACCATGTTTTCTCCTAGTGGCCCATATAGCACAGTATGGAGGGAGATGGCAGGAGAAAGACAGGACTTGTCTGCTGTGGTGGGAGAAGCAGTGCAGTGTGACTGCTTCCCTGTGTTTGTGCTTCTGCCAGAGTGCATGGGGACAAGTTCTCCTGGGTGGCAGTTGAGCAAATCAGTCAGAATCTGGGATCAGCTGGATATCTAAGCCCCAGCTAGGCAGGAGGAGATGAAGCTCTAGGTGGTTCTGATTTACTCACTGAAGGAGCAGGGAAGGAAAACTCATGGTCCCCCAATGGTCCATCCATCCATCCTCACTTGTATATGATTGTTCTAAAGTGTATACCTCAATACCTTGTGATGTGTCCCTGCATCTCAGCTACCTGAGAGCCCCTTGAGAAGGATATCTTGTCTTTTTATGCTTTGTTTTCCCATCACTTTATGTAACTGCAGTAAACGTTTAGTACATCTGACTTAGGAGGACAGATTTTGGATCAATAGGCACGTATGTGTGGAGGCAAGGCAAACACGGTGAGTAGAATGGGGATTTAAAGGGTCTTTGACATGGAAATGATGGGGACTGAGCTGCTTGGTCAGAATGAGACTCAAAGGACAGAACACTTGAAACTAAAATACTGGAGCAATGGGACCAAACTCTGTCCCAGTTCAGGTCTGCTGTGGCTGCTCTAGGTTTTCATCTCTGACTTTGCAAGACTTTGTTGGGTACCTGGTAAGGCAAGGTCATGGAAAAGTTAGTTCTGCAAGTTTCCAGCAGGAAAAAGCTGCATTGGACTCAGGTAACAGCTTGAGAAAAGATGAGGGAGCAAACTGAAGATGTATATCTTTCCTTCCATAAGGTAACTGTAAAGTCAAAATGAGATGACAGCAAAGACTGGATAAAGCAGAGATTTATACAAATGGACTGTAGTATCTGGAGGAGATTTCCACTGTATTTGAAATTTAATGGAATATATATAATAAGCTTTCATCTTCCATAGGGGATTAGCCTGATGGAGGATATTTATTTGCATATGTAGGTTGTAGTGTATTTGCTTAAAATTATGTATCACATTTACATATTTTAATATCATTTTAAATGCAGGAAAATGAAAATCAATAAACAGTTCTCTAGCGAAAGTGTTCACCTAGTATTTTGAATGTGGAGACCTTGTTTCTAGAACTTTTCAATTCTGAGATCAGAGAAGATTGTCATAGGGCAAACTTCAGGCATTGATGGTACAGGATGGGAAACAACAAGAAGCAAGACAGCTTTAGATTTATGAAAACCTGCTACCTTATGTAACCCTGTGTCTGAGTCATACTAATACATCATTTTTTCATTACTGTTCAAATAATAATGATCTAGCATAGGCTGGAAGATATCAAGATAATTCACCCATATGTTCATATTATTTACTTGCAATGGATTATTTGCAATTGAGAAGATAGTCACTAATTTTTGGTTTCTTTGTAATTATAAAAATGAGGAAAAAATTAAAGTTACTCATTATTTTTCCAAGGTAACCACCCCTTTTGTTCAGACTCCTTGCTTCTACACAGTGGAGTTTCTATTATTCTTCCCTAAATAATTGTCTATGTTTCATGGCTTTAGAATTTTTAAAGCAATTTTTAAAAACCAGAGAAAGGGTGAAAAAGAAAAGGTTAAAATAATAAAGGCTCTTCATAACACTGCCATCTAATTATACATGTAGTCCCTGGAAAATGAAAAGGGCAAGTCGGCAAGCAGACTGTTTGTTTTATCGAGTCTGTAATCATTTTAATTTTCAGGATTGCAGACTCTGTCGATGACAAAGAAAGTAAACTCTCTCCATAAGCTGCCGGTAGCTTGATGTGGACATTTTCCCCAAAATTGGCACCCTGGACTGGGCAAAAGGAAGCACTTAGGCATACCTCTATTTTTATGTTTATTTATCTTACATTCACCACTTCATTAATTTTTTCTTTCTAAGGTCCCTTTCACTGTCATTTCAACATAGATTCCAAAACCCTTGAATAATTTTCTGATGGAGTCCTTTAATTAACCTTACATTATAGAAGGAAAGATAGCATATAAAACAGAAAGATGATTTGATATATGGAGCAAGAGTGTAAAATTCCAGCTGCAACAGGGAAAAGGGCTGATTTACTCTATGTTGGAGGCCGTATTAGTTTACCAGGGCTGCTATGACAAATACCACGCAATGGGTTGAATGAACCTACAAGCATCTACTGCATCTCAGGCTTGAAGGCTAGAAATCAAACACAAGGTGTTGGCAAAGCCGTGGTTACTCCTGGGATGGGGTAGTGGTCTGGCCATGCCAGACCTCCATCACATCATGAGCTTTCTCTTTTCCTTTTGGCTCTTTGGGTTTCCACTGACTTCTGGTTTCTACTGAGTTACTTTGAAGATCCTATTCACAAATGAGTTCACACCTTGGCTAGTAATAACACCTTCAAAAGAGTTCACATGCACAGAAAGGCGGAATAAGACTTGAACAGAGAGTTCTGGCAGACATGACAGGACACCCTAATGTGCCCAAGCTAGAGGATATGGCCAAATGCACTCTGTGGGCCTGAATGGCAAGCTTTTTCTCAAAGAGACACTCTGTGGCTTTGAAATCGATGCCACAGAGCTAGAAAGGAGGAAAGCAAAACATAATCCAGTCGCTAGATCTCCAAAGCTGTCTTGCAAAGAAAAATTAAAATAAGGCAAAATCGTTTGAGTAAATCTTTTCCCATCACCTACCTTGTCTACTTAGAATTATTTACAATGAGACCAGATGTCAAAGAGTCAACCAAGAAGTTAAAGTTGTTTTATTTTTTAAAAGAGGCAGAAGACAGAATTTTACTTCATCAAGCGTTAGACGTTAAAACTGAGTTTCTTCAACTTTGCTGTTGGAAAGAATCACCAGCAGGTGTCGATATTAAAAATTCAGCTTCTCCAGAGTCCTCAGTGAACCTGGGATGTGTGGGAAACCAAGTGCTGGAGGATTCTCTCTTTGTTCTCTGTGCATTTAGAACTTTGCAACAGTTTGTGGTTGTCTTTTGCTGGTGAATTTCTACTACTTCCAGCCCACAGAATACATTTTGTATATTCTATGTACAGGAGCTTCTTGTCTGTAGATCACTAAAACCTCACTCTGTGCTTCCCCTTTTCATTAATCAAAAAAATATATTCAGCATCACAATTCTGTTCAGGGGTATCCAACAATATTTTGACTGAAATTTTAAAGAAAAAGAGTCCTTGGGTAGTAATTTACCTCGCTGGAGTATCAGTGATATTTATTAAAACCCAGAAATATATAAATATGATTAGCTTTGAGGGCAAAAAATGTGATATCTGTGCTATTTTACTATCGAGGCATGGTTTGCTCTTTCCACAGCTGCTGAATTCTCAGTCTTATCAGCAGCCTTCTTTGTTTTAACAACTAATCAAAAACTTAGGATAAAATGATATAATTTATATCAAGCTGGGTTCCCTGGAATGTGGGAAATTATTGAATGCAATCTATTACTCTCTGATATTTACCTATTCCTGTCTGGAATAGTTCTGGATAACTTACTTAGGGTAGTGAGATTTGAAGTATGTTTATAGAGTAGAGGGAAGATCTGGATGTTTTCTGCATTAAAATGGTCAAAATAAGCAAAGTCATGATCCGCAAATTGGAAAGTTTTAATGTAACATTTCCCATGCCTCTGAAATGCACCTCTGTATCAAAATTGTGTGGATAACAAGTAAGAGAGCTTGGTAATGTAACGTTTTAAAAAGTGTTGAATGTCTAAAATTGCAATTTAAATGTCTGCAGGCATATTTTATTGTACACCCATTTCTATTTGTGATTAAATAGGCATTAGGATAGGCAGAAAATAAATTAGCAGTTCTGAGCAGAAAATGAGGCTTGATTTACGACACGAACATCAATTCTTGGCACAGCCTGCAACTCTTTTAATGTTTCTTTAATTTGAAATTGGTCCTCTTTCCTCGAAGAGGATAATTTAAAACACCTTACAACCCATTATCCCCAAATGAAATTATTTAAAATGTACACAGCACAAGGTACATTTGTTAATATGTACCCGTTTCATTTGCTAATGTAAAAAAAAACATGAATGAAAGTAATAATGAGAAGAGGCTATGAGGCACAAAAATGTGGAGAAAGAAATGATTGGAGTGAATAACTAAGGAGAGTCTGCTCATATTTGAAAATATGCAGGTGAAGGAGAGACAAAATCTGCTGGAAAAGGTTGTTTTCCCTCTTACAAGGTCTGCCAGTGTCTGCCTTTTGGCCTGTGCAGAAAAGCCCATTTGGGTGCAGACTTACAACTTCCTACCAATTGATGACAAGAGTTCATGGTCTAAGACATGCACTTAAATGAGTCAGGGAGAAAACTGCATGCCCTATTAAATTAGATGTTGTGAGAAGTACATAATGCCTGTAAGATTTAACCTTCATGCGGTACCTAGATCTTTCAGGGAATAAAATACACGTTGTTCATTCGTCAACCATGCGCCCAATGATTTTTTAAAAACTATTTTGGGAAATATACACCATTATTGAGCTATCCATGAGAAACAGCCATACTCCAAAGGATTTTCCATTAAGGTGATGTTAGTAAGATTGATAGCAAACAAGAAATCTATACCGAAATATTTGATGAGGGTTATGTCCAGATAAGAATGCATTTGTCCTAATTCACTCCGGAAAGTAGACCAGGGTTAAAGAACGGTTTGATCCAGGTGCCCCTGACAATAAACCAAGCACCACGTATGTTTTATTTCCCTGCGCTAGAATGCAGAAATGATTAAACTTGATAAATGCAATAAATGCCTGCAGTGAAGGTGGGGGGTTCTCGGGAGAAAAGGCACAGGGGTAAGTTCTAAGACGAGACAGGAAGGCAATTGGAGACACGGCGGTAAGGTTGCTACAGGAAGAGAAGCTGGGCTTATAGATCACCAAGTAAACTCACCCATCTCTAGGGGTGGATAACGTCTAAACTGTCCAAGACGGTTACCTCCAGGTGAGAACAGAGAGCTTGGAAGCTTGATTTAGACAGGGCATGGCCCTAGCAACTTCTCAGAGAAATGAGCCTGGCATGCCTTCTCTCACTAAAAAAAGTATGAAAACTATCAACGAGCAAATGCACATTCCCAAGCTGGCAAAATAAGCAAGTGCTCTATCGCATAGATAACTGCAATACCGAATGTCCTGAAAACATCACTTTAAGGAAAAAAACTCAGTTAACAGCGAGCAATGAGGCTTGATAAACATGGGCAGTCATGTTGCCACAAAGCAAAACGCCCACATCCAAGCTGTGGTTCAAATATTATGCCATGGGCCAGTGGAAAGCTGACACAAGTAACCCGAGAATTGCTCCTGGAAAGAGAAATCTAATGCCAAAAGGGAAAGGAAGAATTAAAAACAGATGTAGCACCCCTTTGTTTCAGGCTTGAGCAAACACACATAGTCTTATAGGAAGGCCTCCCAGGGAATTGCAAAATGAAGATCTATTAAATAGACATTTTCGGATAAAAATCGCTAAGCACATTAAGAATCAAGCCACAATGAGTGAGTCAACAGAAAGTAAATATATTCCTGGACACTGGAATCACCACATACAGACTTGTCTGTTAATTATGCACTCAATATATAGAGATATAAGAGAGTAATCCAGCCAAAAGAGTATAAAAAAGCAGTAAAATCCACAGTACATTTGAAAAATGGTCCTTTAGAAATTGAAAACTGTCTACATAAAAAAAAAATTACTGGATGGGTTAAAGAGCAGGTGAGACACAGTTGAGGAGAAAACTAGTGGGCCTCAAGAATGTCTGTGGAAATGGTCTGAATTAAGTGCAGAGAAGCAAGGAGATGGGGGATATGGGCGAGTAGTTAGGATTTGAAGGAGGGTACAAGATACTCGACAATATAATGCATGAGGGAACTAGAAGAGGAGATTTGCTATGTGGGAGGTGGTATTAAGAAGTGAAGAGAATTGCAGCCAACACCCATTCTCCATTTAATCAAAGTCCCCCAGGACAACTATAAAATGAATGATGATGGATAATACCCATCCCCAAAAACAGAAAAACAGAGAGTAACTTAATTCTAAGCAAGACATTTCCATCCACCTGCCCCATGGGATCTAAAGGCCATGTCAGTCAGAAGCAGAGTGGGAATCACCATCTCCAAATCCTCAAGATTGAGGAATGAACAAATATAAGGGAGGATGCAACTATGGGTTAAAGCAGACTTATTATTCTAGAAATGCAAGAACTTGAAATATTGATATAAAGACAGTGGTCGCCAGAGGTTCTGAGTGGAGGGAGAAGAAAGAATAGGTGTAACATGGGGGATTTGGGGGACCTTGGGAATGCCCTGCATGATATTGCAATGATGGATACAAGCCATTAAAGGTTTTGTCAAAACTTATAAAATTGGGCAGTACAAAGTATAAAGCATAATGTAAACTATTAAAAAAAAAAAGAAATGGAAACTCTGGAGTTCCAGAACTGAAGAAATATGCAGGAAGCACAAATGTTAATAAGCAGAATTAATGGAAAGAAATCCCCAGCAGACACATAGAGAAATGGGGAATACCTAGACAAAGAGAAAAATCGTAAAAGGCATCAAAGAGAAAAAAGTATTTGAACAAAGGAGAGCAGTTTATTTCCCAGGATTCTCAACTGTAACAGTATTTTCAATGGAATCGTATTTTCAAATTGGCTCTCCAGAAGAAAAGTATGTTATTTTAAAGGATGGGGGGGGGGGGCAATTAGAATATTTTAAGAAAAACAAAAATGGAAGAGTTTACCACTCATACATTCATAAAAGGAATTTAGATATTGGAATAGCTTGGAAACATTTCAAATGATACAGATGCCCAGTCTCCATCCTAGAATATTTGAAATGAAACCTTTGGAACTAGGGACCTAGAATGCAATAAAAAAAAACACATAAGGCCCTATGTGATTATAGCATGTAGGATATACTTCAGAAGGCTGGAAAATGATGGTAGAAGGAAGATCTGAGATCCACAAGGAAATTGTGAGCAAAATCATTAATAAACCTGAAAACAAATCTACAGGTAGTATCTACCTACCATAATAAAAAGGAGAGTTATCATTGGTAAGGTGACATAGGATAGATTTAGAATCCTAGAGAACTGGCTTGTGAGTTAAGAGGGGGCAAAGTGATCCAAACACAGGTTGATTGGCAGGATTATGTGTGTATCAGGTAGAGAACTGGTCATCTAAGGTAAATTGATGAACATATACTCAAGAATCAAAACTAAATTAAGAAACACGTTCAAGAGACCTCAATCAAGCAGAATTTATTCAAGAATCAATACATATTTGACAATAGTTGTTTTAGTCTGCCTAAGGGGCATGCAAAGTACCAGAACTCTGTTGGCTTTTATAAGGGGTGTTTATTTGGGGTAAAAGCTTATAGTTACAAGGCCCTAAAGAGTCCAACTCAAGGGTACTTTCTCACCAAAGTCAGTTGCCATGTGTTGAAGCAAGATGGTTGCTGATATCTGCAAGGGTCCAGCCTTCCCCTCAGGGCTTCCTCTCTCTCCGGGCGTAGGGCTCGTTTCTTTCTGGGTCTTCTATATCAGTCTTGGTTCTTCTGTTCTCTTTCCAAGGTCAGCTACAAACTATCAGGTGAATGGCTCATCTCTCCTTGGGGCTCCAGGGTCAAAAATGACAGAGCTCTCTCTTCCCATGTATCTATCTTGAGTGAATTTCCATTTTATATTGACCCACCAAGGGGACAGGGTCTCAACCTGAGTCACGCCCTACTGATGTGGTCGAATCAAAGAAAGCCCTCAAAGCAATCTTAACAAGTAATCTAATCAAGGGCCCCTCAGCTGAATCCAATATAATCAAAGAGTATCATACCCAGAAGAATAAATTAGTTTACAAACATAATCTTTTCTCTTTTTGGGACTCATAAAATAATATCAAACTGTCACAATTGTGCACACCACAAAATAGAAACTACACATTTGATTGATGAAAGAAATTTATCTAAATGAAAAGAGTTAATGAAAGAACCAGAAAAGTTATTTAATCAAGTAAATTTAATGTATTCCAAGTGATAAACAAGAGCCCCAGGTCTTTAAAATAAATGTAGGGTGTTTGAAACCTGGTAAGGCAGTTATGAAAAACAACAGATCAGAGATTGTGAAATGTTATATACCAATGTAAGAAAAGCAAAAAAACAATAAAACCCTCAGTAAATGTGAATTTTTAAGATGCTCGTTTTAGACCTAAGTATGCATAGTAAAAATTTCAAGGGTCACCACTAAAATAATAACTCCAAACAAAACTAAAGAATAAGTCAAAAGCAAACATGTAAGAAAAGAGAAACATATTCCAAAGTGGTTGAGAATGGAGAGGGGGAAAGGACAGAAGGAGCAGAGAATGCTTTTAAAAGAGATAGGATATACTATATCTTATTTTAACACAAATGCTAGTTGAATTGACATAAAGAAATTGAAGAGTTTCTATTAGATTTGTTTGTAAATTAATACCAAGTAATATAGATCATATTCACCATTAACCCCTCACTTTAAACAGGAAATTTAACAGACTAAAGACTGAAGATGACCCTAAAATTAGAAAATAAATTTCAAGATTAAAAGGTCATGTAGTACCAGCCACGTGAACTTTACAGAGCAGGTGCCCACTTGCTCAGAGGGCCCACTGCCCATCTGCTGCATCTGAATATTATAAAAGCATTTCTCTTTTAAAAGATTGAATATTTTGCCAAGGATTTGTGCAGAAGACCTGTGTGTTTGAGTGTTTGTGCACATCCATCCTTTGGCTTAAAACAATTCCCATCTTTCTGTATTGTGCATGCCCAATAAATGAAATAGAGACAGGGAAAAAGATGTGGAAGATGTCTCTTGAAGCAATTAATTTATTTTATATATTGTGCCAAAACATTTTTTACTGCTTTAATAAATGAATGAGTCCTCTAACCCAGGGGTCAGGAAACTTTCTTTTCTAAAGGGCCACATAGTAAATATTTTGTTTTTTTCCTACCACAAGGTCTCTGTTGCAACTACTCAGCTCTGCCCTTCTGAAAACAGCCATGGGTTACGTAAACCAAGGAACCTGCTTCCATTTCAATAAAGTTTATTTACCAGAGCTAGGGGTGGGCTGATGTGAATCGAGCACACACTCATTTTGTAAAGCATACTGTGAAACCAGAATATTCATTAACAAAGGAAACCGTTGCCATCAGGTTTTGCTTCTGCAGCCATTCTCCTATAGTTCTTTGTTCAGGAGGAGTGTGGGTAAAAGTGGATAGCAGGCACCTGTAGGAACCCTAAAAGTAGACCAGAGGGTGGAAGTCGTGCCCAGAACAGCCAGGTCAATGAGGCAAGGAGCCAGCTTCAGGATCGTACCACTCTATGAGGAAGGTAGACCACAGAAAGCCCTATTTCCAGGGGAGCTAGTACCAGCAAGCTCCAGAGAGCAAATCACTGCAGTCTTTTCAGGAAACACTTGGTTCTTCCATGGACCTTGGTTCTTCCATATAGAGATAAAGAAAAAGATAGAGATTAGATAGAAAAAATATAGAAATGGAGTTGAACTAGAGTTATATAGATTAGATATAGCTTATACAGAGATATCCAGATATTAGATATAGATAAGATTTAAATATAGATATAGATACAGATATAGAGATACACAAACTTGTCTAAATATGTATGTCTATCTATGTCTATGTTCATGACTGTGTCTATGTTTATGTCTATGTATAAGACCATGTCTATGTCAACGTCTATATCTCTATGTCTATACCTAAGACTAGGTCTATACTTAGATCTAACTTTATATCTATGTCTATGACTATGACTATGACTATATCTATGACTATGTCTATGTCTATGTATAACTATGTCTATGTCTATGACTAAGTCTATGTCTATGTCTATGTCTATGTCTATGTCTATGTCTATGTCTATGTCTATGTCTATGTCTATATCTATATCTAAGACTAGGTCTATAGCTAGATCTAACTTTATGTTTATGTCTATGACTATGTCTATGTCTATGTCTATGTCTATGTCTATGTCTATGTCTATGTCTATGTCTATGTCT
>PVKH010042501.1:0-10817 GCA_004027955.1 Chaetophractus vellerosus
CCTTCATCAGTCTTTCATCGGAGCAAACTCATCGAGGACCCTTCATCAGTCTTTCATCGGAGCCCCTGGCTTGCAGCCTGCCAGCGGAACCCGGACTTGTGTATCCCCACGGTCACGTGAGAGACTCTTATAAAATCTTATATTTTTAACAGAGATCTCGTGTTGATTCTGTTTCCCGAGAGAACCCTGACTAGAACAGAGAGGTAGCAGGTGAACACAAGATTAGTGGGTATATGGTTAAAACTATAATGTTCAGAATGTTCTTTTGGCAACATGGCAGGGGAGGGTTACTGGTTTAGGGTGTTGCATGTGGGGGGTGTTTTGGTCAGCCAAAGGTGTGCCTTTTGAAATATAATATTTTTCATTATTTTTTATTATTCCAAATCTTTTTTTTTTTGTATTTTATTTCTTATTTTTAAAACTATCATTATTATTTCATTTTCTTATTAATTGTATTTGGCTCTTCTGTTGGCTTCATTTTTTAAAAAGTTTTGGGTCACAGAAGGGTTACAACTATGACAGGGGAGGATCATTTGTGCAGGGTGTCAGTGATAAGGGATACATGGTAGGATTATCACCTGGGCATACGTATAAGGCATATAAAGGTGTTCAATTTTTCATAGGGCATATGTCATGGTGGGTGGGGATTCACACAATAACCGAAAGAATATCGAATTGAAAAAGTGTAAACTACAATGTAATCTATAATCCATGCCTAGTAGCAATGCTCCACATGTTTTCATCAGTGGTAACAAATGTGCACACTAATGAAGGATATTGCTAATCTGGGAAAATGTAGGAGGTATAGGGAGTGGGGCATATGGGAATCCCCTATAACTTTATGCAACATCTATGCTATCTAAATATCTTTTAAAAATTAAAAATATTTTTTTAAAAAAACATGTTTTTCTGGGGTACATCTAACTTCAAACCACCATAAAATTCAACAAAAATTTCCCAAAGACATAAGGCATCTGTGGTAGGAAATTTGTGTTGCTAAAATATCCTGGATGTCAAAAAGCAAAATATCATTGCTTTCATGCTTGTAGTTGACCTATTTAAAGCATCTGCCCAAACTTTAGGTCCGCTTTAAAAGCCTTCCTTCTAGGATGTTGTTTATGCGGGAGGGTGTGGGAGGTGTGGGGAGCAAGGTATATGGGAATCCCTATATTTTGTGTGTAACATTTGTTTAATCTAAGTATCTTTAAATTTTTTTTTAATATTAAAAAAAAAATCCTTCCTTCTCCCATGAAAAGTAGTGGACCCCCCAAAGCCATGTTCATACTACTTGACTTTGGGTTGATCAGTTTCTACGAAGACACTGTCCCCATTGCTTGGAATGGTACTATTGTTGGACCCTTGTTTAAGCTGAGCCAATCAGTTTCTCCCCTGGGAATTTAATTTTGAGACTGAAAGATGGTTGTCAGTCTCTCTGTTGGCATCTAATCCAGGACTACAGAAGAAAAAAGAGTGAGATAGACATAGAGAGAAAAGAGCAGAGGCATAACACTACATGGACTAGAAGATCAAAGACAAATCTTATTCTGCCCCACTTTCCAGTTACTCCGTTCATGGTAATAAAAGTTAAGCAAGTCAAGTGAACAACCAGTACAAGTAGGAAAAGGAGGATGGAATGGCTCTGGAGTCAACGCTCTAAAAATTTCATGAAGTTACTAGATTATCTTAAAAATTTTCACACTTGGTAATTAATATTGATAAGCATCAGATAGGACCCTGAAAAAATTAAAGGTAGATACATTGAAAACTAACACAACTGGGGAAAAAAAGGAAATTATTAAATCCGGAGAAAAAAATTTTATGAAAATAATCATATACTACTACTTAGCTTCCTAGTAATTAATGTTTTCACAGTCATAATAAAGTAAAAACTGACACCCCAAATATTGTTATATTATCATCTCAAGAGGATAGTTGGTCAGGAAAGTAAAGAGAGGAGGAGGTATGAAAGATGGCAGTTCAAAGAACCTTACATTGATGCAAAGTCAACAGATAGTATGGAGAAAAAAAAACAGAAGAAAGCTAAAAGTAATAGAGTTGTTTCTGGGAAATAGGACTAAAGATTTGGAGAAGAGAAGCAGAGAATGGCTTTATTCATTATTAAACTTTTTGGATTTCCACATGCATGTATTATTTTGAAAAACATGAGAATAAATAAAAGAAAAAAGAGTCAAACTCTATGCGTTCAACAAATATTTGTGCCATTTCCACTTTGCTTGGAAATCTAAAATTTTAATTTGGTGCAAATGGAGGATATGACAGTTTGAAGCTGAATAGACTCCAGAAAACTGTGTCCTTAGAGCTAATCCATTCCTGTGCATGTAAACCTACTGTAGATGGGAACTTTTGATTAGATCCTTTTAAGGGGCCTTCCTTTTGATTAGATCACTTCAGTAGGGCATGACCCAGGGTGCATCTTAATCCTTTCACTGGAGTCCTTTATAAAGGAGAGAAACATGCAGAGACACACAGAACAAAGCTGCAGAAACAGAGAAACCCCCAGAAACTAAAAGAGACATTCTGGAGGCCAGAGGCTAGAATCAGCCCAGCACAGAGCGCCCCAAGAGGCAGAAAGAGACAAGGCCCAGAAGAGAAGGGATAGATGAGCCATGTGCCTGATCACCCACAGCTGAGCTCAGGGAGAGAGTAAACCTGGAGAAGACAGCAGAGACCAGCAGAGTCACCATTATGTCCTGGCACATGCCTGTTCATCCACAGCTGCAACTTGGTGAAACAACATCTCTTAATGATGTCTTGATTTGGACATTATCACACCTTCAGAACTGTAAGTTTTTAAACTAATAAATCCCCATTGTAAAAGCCTACCTGTTTCTGGTATATTGTTCCCACCAGCTTTTAGCAAACTAAAACAAAGGATGAATACATTTTACAAATGCAGTATAATTTAAAATCTAATTTATTCAGTTATGCCACTCATTCTACATTGATCATGGTCTACTAAAAATATCTCTGCATTCATTATTCAGGATGATGATAACACTTCAGATTTAAGGTAGTGTTTTTCTTAAAAATTATTTACCTACTTTTATTTAAATACAAACAGAAGAGTTTTAACCTTTCTTGTGATATTTTCATTGTTGATTTATCCACATTTATATGCCAACATGTCTATACTTGAATATGGGAAGACTTATTAATTGCTCTGAGCTCAATTTCCTGAAGTACAAAAAAGGTAAAATAAAGTCTTAAGTCAGGAAAGTGAAAAATGTCAAATTGTGAAAGTAAGATTTCCTGACTCAGATTGGTTAGAAAGGGGAAAACTATAAAAATCATGCTATTTACAGGGAAATTATCATTTGTTGTTTTATATAACATAGTGTCTCCCTTAAGGATCTACACTGTGACTAAATACTAAAATACTTCTCTGAAAATTGCTTATTCATTTAATCTGTACAATAGGTTTTTTTACACACAACTTTCTTCACTGCATTTTTTTACAAAGAAAAATCTCATGTATTTCAGTGAGCTAATTTGTAAGCCAAGCACTCCATCCTTCCCTCAATTTTTCAAACAAATCCCCAATGGCCTCCTTAAGTTAAATTAGCAGAAGAATAATATTTCATGGCTCATTAGTGCATGGAACCAATCAACAGGTCCTGGCCCAGCAGTGTAAAGAGAGAGGCGATGAGGCATGTCCCATTTTGATAACTCCAAAATGTGCCTATGGGCCTCACCTAAAAGATATGAATTAAGGATTTAACATACTCATGAAGCAATTGGCTGACAAAAGAAAAAGAAGAATCTTAAAAGAGCTACTGCACTTAGATTTTTCTCTTTTTAAACTATTAATATCTATTTTTGTGTGTAGGCGAAAGTTCTGCTGAGTTTCATGTTTACAAGCCCTCCTTTGCCTCTCCAAGCTATAATTGTATTTTCATATTTGATTTCTAATGTTCAGGTGACTTCAACTGCATTTTAGAGTGCTCTGACCCATAGAAAGATGTGCACACCCCAGGAGGGACATAAGACAATCATTTGGGATCGGGTGTAGAATGAAAAATAGAATTTCTATTTCTATTCATTTTTTCTAAAAATAAAAAAATATTGTAAGTCTCTAATATATGGATTGTCACAGGCATCCTTGCTCAGTAAGTATATGAGAGACCTCATCCCTCACATAGTGAGCAAAATATCCTGAAGGAAGCATGGGAGTTCCAGGCACAGAGGTTGGCAATGGTACCCTCACACATTCATTCTCTGCTGTCAGCAGGTACAGTCCTACAGCAGTTTACAAAAGGCCAGGTAGGAGGGTTTGCAGAGTATATTGTTGAGTTTTAGCTAAACTAACCTTCAAACAAAGGACAATCTTCTTTAAAATAGTCCTGCAAAGACATTATATGTTGAAGATAATACTAATGATACAAGCATAAGTGAACAAGAAAATGGTAGCATGGAAACTTCTTCTCTTCTTCATCAGCCATATTATGAGATTAAAAATGAAGCTGATCTAACTAGATCAGAGTTGGTCAAAATTTCAAAATTATCAAGATGACATTTGAAATAAAGATTTATATCTACAATCATTAATTATGAACTGTCGTGTGCACATAGTCTTCCTCGTGACATTTAGCCACGATAATGTGAAGCTCTTACAATTAATTAGCATGGCATTTTAAAACACTGTTTAGGTCCCCTTTGTCTTATTCTTTCTAAATTTTATTTTGTGCATGCTTTGTAATGTACAGAATATATTAGCACTATTCATAGTTATTTTTATAGTTATTCTTTTTATTTATTAAAGCGACAGCTTAGTAGATTTATTAACAGCATGAACTAGGAGCCAGACTGCATGGGTGTGAATCCCAGCTCTGTTACTGATTACCTGTCTAACCTCAGGCAGGTTATTTAGTCTATCTGTGCCTCAGTGTCTTTTAATGTGAATAACAGTACTTACTTCATTGGGTTTTCATGAGGAGTAAAAATTATTTAAAATTTGTGAAGTTTCTAGAATTGGGCCTTGAACATAGTAAGCTCTATATATCATTAAATTAAATTAAATTAAAATATTACTATTTAAAGAAATGTACCTATATTTGGATATATGCTCAGTTTTTTTCACTGACGTGTTTGCAATCAACAAAGATTGGAGCCCACTGTTCTAGAGAATCTTTGGGTCACATTTTTATTACTTGAGAACTTAAATGCGGTCATAGCTTACAGATAGAAAAATCCAACTCCATCCTTTTAACCCAAGTCAAGAAGAAAACTTGTCTATAATTTTACATATCCATTCACCCCTTGCTTTGCAAAATAATAAGGGAAGAATATATAGTACTTAGAATAAATAACAAGTTAAATACTTTTTACATATGGTTGAGAAAATACTGTACCCTAGGGTTCCGAATGGAATCACCTTATTAAACATTCTTTATGCTAATGTTTAAATTAGTTCATATTCTCTGAGCACCAAAAAGAAAAATTAGCAGACACGACATTTTAGACAACTAACAGTTATTGATGGCCAAAAGTGGACAGGATATGACTACTGCCTCAGGAGCCAGTGGTAGCTATGTATGCAAATTATTACAATGCAGTGAGACAATTTATTGCAATGCAGAGAGCATACAAAAGGCATTTTGAGCATGACTGGCTAGAATTGGGAGGCTGAGTGAGGAGCTGATGTGTAAACAGAATCTAAATGAAGAATTATTGGAGAACTAGAGAACCCAGTTGTGGGCAATGGGAGTGAGAAGAAATACTAAGAAGGGATCATGACAAAGTCAAAAAGGCATGAAACAGCATGGACTGCACCATAATGGACAAGTGCCCGATATGGCTGCAGTAGAGTGGGAAAAGATGATAATTGAATGGCAGATGAGACCAAATCCTAAGGGAGCTTGTGAGTTAGGCTGCAAGGCCTGGATTTGCTACTAAAGGACATGGGGGTTGGGAGCAGCATTAGATGAAGCTGCTCAGGAGAATCACATGATTAGATTTATATTTTGGAAGAAAACTCAGGAGCAGTGTGGAACATGATATAGAAAATTACTGAAGGCAGGGAGGCCAACCTAGAAACTTCCTCACTTAAAAGACAGAAGTCCTGAAAGATCACATATTTGTACTTAAAGACATATTTCATAACTCAGCACTTTGGAATTTTCCATAGATGACAGCTGATTCTTTTTCCACTAGTTTCAGACATTCATTTGACACAACATTTGTTTGGTGCCTACTCTATACCAGATATAGTTCTAAATGCCGGATGCAGACTAGTGAACAATATAGAAAAAGCCCATTATCCCATGGTGTTTACGTTCTTCAAGGAACGTATAAACAAGAATCAAATAGATATGTAATATAATTTAGGTAGTAATGGTGTTATAAAAGAGAGTGAACTGGGGAAGATGGGCAGGGGGAGGCTGCTATTTTACCTAAGATGGTCAGAGAAGACCTCTCTAAACAAATGATGGAGGCCTTGGTGAACTGAGTGAGCCACGTGGCTATTTGGGAGAAGAGTGGCCCAGGCATAGGAAATGTGCTTCAACCCTGAAGTAGAATTCTGCAAAGTGAAGTTGAGACCATGGATGAGAACCTCATGGGCACCAGTTGAACACTCTTTTCCAAAATCTATAAAGCATCCTTAAATCAGCCTGGAAGAGAGACAATATGAGTGAATCATAGCAAGCCCATCCCTATAATCAGAAATCAGAGTGGGAACCCAGTTCCAGTAAAGGGTCAGCGAGGGAATAGTCCATATGTAAAAATGAAATAATTATGAAATAATAACATCTTAGATTCTTGTGGCCTCTTCTTTTTGCCAAGAAAGGCTGTTAGCCAAGACTGTCACTCAAAGGAGGGGTACCACAGTAATTCAGTTACCAACTGCATAGAACTGACAGGAAGAAATTATGAGGGAAAAGAAAGCAAAAGTGCACATAGCTGAGAAGACTTTTGAATTGGAGGATGACACTTTTCCTAGAGATCTAATGCCCACCTTTCTTCTTTTACTGGCCTCTTTCACAAGCCTCCATCTCCAGCATTATTGCCAAACCAGACTATTTGCCATTTCCCAAATACAGAATGTACTTTCAAACGTCCAAATTGTTCTTTAGATTGCTTTCTTTGCCTGAAAACACCTCCTTCGAGGTCAAGTACCCAAATATTACAAATGAATTTAATTAAAGCCTATTATTTACATTGGTTTTTCTTTCAGAGAAACTCAAATTAGGCATGCCATAGAGGTTGAGATTTTAGCACACCAAAGTAATTGGAAACTAAAGAGAAAATCTTCTAAGGACCCATGTCTCCAGAAAGGACTCCTCTGGTCTCAATAAAAAATGGCTCCCAACATTCTTGCTAAGTTGAATCCCTCTCATAGGGAGACTGAGAGTTCCTCAGCTGGGGATTGAGGAAACAGAAGAATCTCCAATTCCTCATAGTACCAAAGGCCTGAGGAATTTTCCATGCCTCAGGATGCACATCAAGGATTGGCATTTAACACACACTGTGCTGTTTCCCCAAATCACCAATTGGTCATTGTCCTTTTCAGATGGGACAACCTAGTGTTATATGCTTCCCAGGCAAATTCAGTGGATATACCACATTAAACATTTCGCATATTTTCAAGGTTGATAGCATTGGTTGAATTTGAGTTTCAGACCTCAACAAACTAGTTTTTAGATTTTTCACAGTTGTATGAGTTGTTTCCTTTAAGACTAGAAAGGTGAAAGCACAATTAGTTTGCTGAAACTGTCCAGTATCAGTGATTTACTCACTCTGAGTTCAGTACTAAGATCACGCTGGTTTTTTTCCAGCATTTTCTGACTGACAAGGGAGGGAGCCCATGAGTCTGAACATTCTGTACCAAAAACTAGTGAGAATGTAACTAGGATTTGATGTTTAAAGGCCTAGAGTACCTGTGAGATTAAAATGCCAGTGACATGGGCCAATTCACTGTTTCATACTACCATAAGACATAATGCCCAAGTTCACTACATAGCTCATATGATTTGGTGTCACTGGTTTTTCTTTGAAACACTGTCATTTTGCAATTACAATATAATCTATTGTAGTGAGCTTGAAGGACTAAGTACTTTCACATGAGCTCTGGAACCTGTACTCACACGTTTTAAACTGGATTTTTATTCTTATTTTGACATTTTTGGTCATAGTTTGAAGTTCAAAGTGTGCCCTAAAAGCAACTTTTAAAATTTCCTTCTGTGGAATATACCTCTGCTGGTATTCTCTGTAACCAGCTCATTTGGGCTGGATCTTTGAACAATTTAATAACTGGAGCTAACATACTACCTGAGTATTTTAGACCTTGTCATTACATCCCTCAGTGACCACCCCTAACATCTGCTTATACAAGATAAATACCAGCTCTCTTTCCTCTCGGCATCCTACCCGGGTTTACACACCCCCATCCCACCCCACCAGGAATCAAATACAAACTCTGCAATCCCAACTCTTGCTGAACCAACTGCTTCAGCTGCACTCATGTAATAGTATAAAGGCATAGTCCCTAGGTCCACTGAAACCCTTGCTCCCTGACTGCTTGCTTAAGCCTTTCCCCTGACTTATTTCCCCACATGACCCTGCGAAGCATGCCGCTCCTCTCTGTTCTAGAACCTGTGAGTACTAATAAACCTTTCATTCTACTCTGGTGTCACTCATCCTTGCCACACCTGGAGATCCATATAAAGAACCTTACAACTCAATTGGCCTAGTAGGCATGCTACACAAGTAACAGCACAGGAGATTCCAGACATGTCTTATGCTATTTCTGATTAACATGCCAGCTTTCTCAACTGGTAAAACTATTTGGGAGGGCTCTCTCTCATGCTGGAGATCATGCATGATACTTTGTGCCACTTTGTGTTGCCTATTTCAAGTGCTATCATAATGTCCCATCCTAAATTGTACAAGTCCTGTTCGAAGAACTCCATAACCTAGCCCAGCAGAATTTCTGGCTGGCAGAGGACCACAAGTCTTATTGCCCCTTCAGAGTCCCTAAGCCTAGACTGTTTAGCAGTTTACTCCAAAAGGACTCCTAGCCAGTAGGTGGAGTTAATCATCATTAGTGGGGTAGGAAGGGGACTCCCCTGCCCCTTCCCGTTAGTGAAGTATTACTGGGACACGTGTCAGATCATGTTCTTGGTGTGAGAGGGTGGCTGAGAGATCATCCACACACTGCCCTGTGTCTGGGGACAGCACTGAGGCTCAGTAGTTCAAGATACACTTTCCTCTCAACCCCATGCCTCCTCCTTGAGCCTTTATTGGTGACCTCAGGAAGAGATGAGCCAATTGCTAAGAAATGTAAGAAACCAATCGCTAAAGAAATGTTAAAAGCTCTTATAATGGGCTAGGACTTTCCTAAGCACAGCTGCATATCAGCATACAAACACACTCCTCCTCAGTTCTCAGAGACTGGAGGCCCTACCAAGGGTCATCTGGCCACCACAGCATTGTGGGACGTTGATCCAGATTCCTCTAGAACAAGAGGCAGCTGCCTGAGAACAGGGCCTACTGGCTGGCACCTCACGAATGTTTCTGGTTAAGACACAGTAGGTTAAGATCATGAGAGACAAGGAAGAGGAAGAATTTGAAACCAAATCATGTAATTTCACAAGGCTGGAGGCTAAAACTGTTCTTAAAGATTTTGTGCAAAATGATGTATCCCGCATCCCACATCCTAACCAGGTTCATGCACCCCACCCCACCACATGCACACACACACACACACACAAACACTAATTCCCCAATCTCCACTCTTACTTGACTAACCACCTCAGCTCCACCCATGTAACATTATAAAGCCACAGTCCCCAGGCCACTAAACGTTTGCTCCCCGACTGCTTGGTTGAGCCTATGCTCCTGACACATTTGCATACCGCTACCCTCTGTTCAAGGACCTGTGAGTACTAAAAAACTTTTCTTTCATACATTTCTGTCACTCATCCTTGCTGCACCTGACTATCCATATAAAGATCCTTATCTTTAAGGATCTTATAGGGCCATTGATAGGGAGAATGGAGATGCTGAATATAAAAACAAGGATGTGAATATAAACTGTGGAGATAGTTCCACAATTAGAAAGAATGCATAGGAGTACCCATATGCCACACCTCCCACACCTCCCACAACCTCCCACATATATATCCTTCCTCAGTGTGGTACAATGCCTGTGATAGATATAAACATTTTGGGGCTTTGTCATCAAGCATGGATCACAGTTCAGACTGTAGACCACCCTCTCTCCCATACAGTTCTGCATGACACACAATGATATAAAATGGCCTATATTCTCCATTGCAACATCACCCAGGACAATTCCCAAATTCTCCTAAAATTTCTGTGTAACATTTATGTAATCAATGTATCCTAAATATATATATATATATAAATAAAAAATAAAAGTGAAGATGAATCATTTAAAAAAAGAAAGAAAGAAAGAATACTTAGTTTCTTTTGAAAAGTACAAATTTAGGGAGGCAGATGTGGCTCAGGCAACTGGGCTTCCATCTACCATATGAGAGGACCCAGGTTTGATCCCCAGAGCCTCCTGGTAAAGGCATGCCAGGCCCGCGTAGCAAGCAACACAGCAAGATGATGACCCAAGAAGGGAGGGAATGGGGGGGCAGGGGTTAAAGTGAAATGCAACAGAAACCAGGAACTGGGGTGGCACAAGTGACAGGGTACCTCTCTCCCACATCTGAGGTTGCCAGATCGAATCCTGGTGAAGCCTAGAGGAGAAAAACGAGAAGAGAAAACAAAAAAGAAACAGACACAAAAGATCACACAGCGAATGGACACAGACAGCAAACAGCTGCAGGGAG
>PVKH010042502.1:0-10817 GCA_004027955.1 Chaetophractus vellerosus
CAATCAACATAATACACTGCATTAACAACTTGAAGGACAAAAACTACATAATCACCTCGACCAATGCAGAAAAGGCATTCAACAAAATCTAGCATCCTTTCTTGATAAAAAACACTTTGAAAGATAGGAATAGAAGGAAAATTCCTCAATATGGTAAAGGGCATATATGAAAAAACCACAGCCAACATCGTACTCAATGTTGAAAGCTTTCCCTCTAAGATGAGGAAGAAGACAAGGATGCCCACTGTCACCACTGTTATTCAATATTGTGCTAGAAATTCTAGCTAGAGCAATTAGACAAGAAAAAGTAAATACAAGGCATCTAAATAGGAAAAGAGGAAATAAAACTTTCACTATTTGCAGATGACATGGTCCTATATTTAGAAAATTCTGAAATGTCTACTACAAAGCTATATGTGCTAATAAGCAAGGTCAGTAATTTGGCAGGATACAAGATCAACACACAAAATCTGCAATGTTTCTGTACACTAGTATTGAACAATTTGAGGAAGAAATCAGGAAAAAAATTCCATTTACAATAGTAACAAAAAGACTCAAATACCTAAGAATTAATTTTTAAAAAATACAGGAACTATATTCAGAAAACTATAAAACAATGCTAAAAGAAATCAAAGAAGACCTAAACAAATGGAAAGACATTCCATGTTCATGGATTGGAAGACTATATATCATGACGATGTCAATTCTACCCAAATTGATTTATAAATTCAGTGCAATACCAGTCAAAATTCCAACAGTCTACTTTACAGAAATAGAAAAGGCAATTACCGGGGCCGGCTCGATAGCCCAGTGGATAGGGCACCGGCATACCACATGGGAGGCCCCGGGTTCAGTTCCCGGGGACCTCTCCTAGCGGGCAGACCACCTTGAGAATGGCAAGCCGCCATGGGCGGGCCGGAGCCGCCGTGGGCAGGGCAAAAAGCTGCCACGGACAGGGCAAAAGCCACCACGGGCAGGGCAGGTAGGTAGCCCACGAATGGAGCGCAGCCAGCCACCTGCGAACTGAAAGCCGGCCGTGAATGGAAGCAGAAGCCGCCCACAAGCGGGGAAAGCTGCGCCTGTGCAGTGACCAGTCTCGGCGCGTCAGCGCAGCAGGGGGGTAAGGGGAGATATGTAATAAAATAAATAAATCTTTAAAAAAAAAAAGAAAGAAAAGAAAAGGCAATTACCAAATTTATTTGAAAGGGAAAGGGTACCCAAGTAGCCAAAAGCATTCTAAAAAAGAAGAGCAATGTGGGTGGATTTTACTGTCTGATCTTGAAACATACTACAAAGTGGTCAAAACAGCATGGTATTGGCACAAAGATAGACACATTGATCAGTAGAATAGAGTAATGAACCCTCTCCTCTATGGCTAACTGGTTTTTTACAAACCTATTGAGTCCATGTTAATGGGACAAAATAGTCTCTTCAACAAATGGTGCTGGGATAACTGGATATTCACAACCAAAAGAATGAAAGAGAACCCCATCTTACTCTCTATACAAGAATCAACTCAAAGTGGATCAAAGACCTAAATATAAAAGCCAGGACCATAAAACTACTAGAAGAAAATATAGGGAAACGTCTTCAAGATCTTGTGGTAGGTAGTGGTTTCTTGAATCTTAAACCCAAAGCACAAGCAACAAAAGAAAAAAATAGATAAATAGGACCTCCTCAAAATTGAACAATTTTACACCTCAAAGGACTTTGTCAAAAGGGTGAAAAGGCAGCTGACTCAATGGGAGAAAATATTTGTAAACCACATATCCAATAAGGGTTTAATATCCATGATATATAAAGAGATGCTACAACTCAACAATAAAATGACAAACGATCCAATTAAAAAATGGGTAAAATACTTGAATAGACATTTGTCCAAAGAAGAAATACACATGGCAGAAAAACATATGAAAAAATGTTGAACATCACTAGTGATTAGGGAAATGCAAATCAAAGCTACAATGAGATATCATTTTACACCTATCAAAATGGCCACTATTAAAAAGACAGAACACTACAAGTGTTGGAGAGGATATGGAAAGATGGGAACACTTACTTACTGCTGATAGAAATACAGAATGGTACAGCCACTCTGGGGGACTGTTTGGCAGTTCCTAAAGAAGTTGAATATAGATTTGCCATAGACCCAGCAATACCACAACTGGGTATGGTAGAAGAACTAAGAGCAGTGACATGAACAGACTTCTGCACACTGATATTCATGATTGCCAAAAGGTGGAAACAATCCAGGTGTCCCTCAACCAATGAATGGATAAACAAACTGTGGTGTAAACACATGAAGGAATAATATGCAGCCATAAGAAGAAATGAAGTTGTGAAGCATATGATAACATGGATGAACCTGGAGGACATTATGTTGAGTAAAGCAAGCAAGACACAAAAGGACAAATACTGTATGATTGCACTATTATGAACTAAATATATTTTGTAAACTCACGGAGTTAACTAGAATATGGGTTACCAGAAAATAGAATGAGGTTAGAGAATGGAAAGCTGAGGGTTAATTTGTGCAGAATTGGTAAAAGTTTTGTGTGTTAATCTTTAGAAATGAATAGAAAAGTTGAAAGCACAACATAGTGTTTGTAACTAGCTTTGCTATTATATGGTTATGACAGTGGTTGAAAGGGAAAGACTAAGGTCATGTAAATTACTAAAAGGAAAGTTTAAAAAAGTAACATGGGACTGTATAGTATAATAAAACCTCAAGTGAAAAATGAAAATGGGTAATATTGCATATATAAGACTGTTTTTCTTTGAAACTGAACAAATGTTATGCATGTTAATGTTACAAGATGTTAACATCAGGAAAAAACACATTATGTTAAGTGAAAGAAACCAGACACAAAGTACTAGATAGTGTATGATTCCATTTTATAAAATGTAAATATAAATCTGTTTATAAAGATGGAATTAGGTTAGTGGCTATGAAGGGCAAGGGAAGGATAGAGGGATTTAGAGGTGACTGCTAAGGGGTGTGGAGTTTTCTTTTTGGAGTAATGAAATTGTACTAAAAAATTTTGTGGTGATGAATACATAACACTGTGATTATACTAAAAGCCATTGATCGAACACTTTGGATAGATTGTATGGTGTGTGAATATATCTCAATAAAACTGCTTTAAAAAATAAACCCTTTGTGATCACCTTATATGGTAAAGAGAAAACTAAATGTTTCCATTCTCTCTCTACATATATAAAGAATGCTGTGCAGGCCTCTAGATTCTAGTGACACTATTTGGAAACTGTGTTAATTTCATATGGAAATTACTAAATTATGATGATCCCAGATATATCTATGGCTACAACATGGCATGGCTAAATTCTTTGGTTGCAATATCTTAAAAGTTCACAAGATTATGTTACTCCACAAAAGCACCTTTCTGAATCTCTCTCAGTTCACATCTCCAAGTCAGTTGCTCTGTTTCTGACATTTTGCTTCTTCTCTCTCTTCCTCTTAATTCATTTTCTTTCTATCTTAACTGGCTATCATACAGAATCAAAGAACCTTTTCATTATTTGTCACATTTCTATCATACAGAATCAAAGACCTTTTCATTATTTGTCACATTTATTAAAGAGTTTTATGTGTATTGTACTTAATTTTTAATGGGTGAGTGTGTTTGTACAGGTTCCCTCTCTCTAGAATAATTAATTACATTGTTTCTGATTTTAGAGGCTTTAGATTGATTTTTGCCTCCCTGTCCTCCTCCCTTGTGGATTAGTAACCTTCAAAAGACTCCATCCCATTCCTTCTTCTCCTCTTTACCTTTCCTAGACTTTACCCCCAGCAACTCAAGAGATTATATTTTTTGTGTGCTAGTGAGGGGGAGGAAGGGGGAATTGCTGCTCAAGCGAAGGGAATGCAGATGGAAGGGATGGGGGATAGACAGCTGCAGGGATCTAAGCTGGATAGACTGAACAAGCCTTCATCCTAAACAACTCAGAGCTCATATTCCTTCTCTAGACAGCTGGCTTTTTTTAGTCCTACTGAAATATTCTGCAAAGATGGGGGAGGGGATGTGACTACCTCTGCTATGGATTTTATTTAAAGTTAGCTACCTCTCAGCTATTACCTGTAGAAACTGATACAATATTCAATATAGCAGGGATGAGGATGGTGAAGGAAATGTATGTAATTGCTCACTATACTTTTCCAAGGCCAAGAGCTCATTATCAAGAATGCTGGAGGGCTGCCTGGAGTAGGCAGTGACTAAAGCCATACAAATTGGAATTGGACATCTGACTTACCTGTCATATTTCTCTCTCATCTGTACCCCCACTGGCACCTTATACTCCATATTCTTCCTAATCTTCCTACCCTCCCTACTCCTCCTACTCCCACACCCTACCCCCACCAACGTTCCTGGAATTTTGGACTTAGCTATTTTTAAAACCGTCAACTCAGTAGCCACCTCCCCCTCCCTCCCAGCTGTCCAGTACTCTGGCCAGCCGTATACCTTCCCTTTCCCCCACACCAAGCCTTCTCTGGCTCCCTGACCTCAGTGAGATTGCAGCCGGCTGGGGACCTGAGGGAGATATGGAGAATGAGACGGGAGATACCCTGGCTGGAGCTAATCAACAGCATAGGCAGTCATGGCTGGAGAATTGGATATCAGAGTAATGTCTGACCTCTGGAAACAGTAAGTCAAAATGAAATTGCAATTCCTTTAATAAGCTTTTGGATTGAAGTTAGACTTTTATAAGATCACAGATACCTACTTGGGGTCTCTGCTCCAAAAGCTAAGCTCTCTCCCATACCAATGTGCCCTAATCTCCATTTCTCCTTCTGTCTCCGTTTCTTCCTGGCTTCTGGCCTCTTACTATTTGAAGTTTAATTCTCCTCCAGCAGTCTTAGCTCCCTCCTTACCTTCTTACCTCAAGACTTCTGATAACGATTTAGGAGGAGTTCCCCACACCCTCCATTCTGTGGTTTTTCTCACCAAGGCCAAATTTAACCTCAAATGATTAGTCACTGGCGCCCTTCCACCTTACTTCTTAGCAGTGTCCTTCATGTTGGGCTTCCAAGGGTGGGACTACCCCTTGTTGTAGCAATTTCTCCCCACTATTCTATTCTCTCCATCCTATTCTCCCACCTACATGACTCTTCCCCCCATCATATCCATACCCCAAGAGAGGGAAGTTTGGCAGGAGGGAGTTGGCCTCTCCCCAACCCCTGTTCTCATCAAAAGAGGGACTGAGAACTTTTGAATTGGCAAAGGGAAGACTAATGGAAAGTGTGGTTCTTCAGTCAGGTTTATAAAATTACAAGAACTGTTGACTCAGAACACAACAAATTGATTCACATGCTTGGCTTGTATCCTTTTATTCCATGAAAGAGAGAGGAATTATAATGTTTGTTCTCTAGAACAGATAAAAGGGATTGGTTCCCTTCTCATTTGAATACTGATATTCTAGAGAGGGGACAAGCATTCTACTCTTACTCCTTCTTGCTGAAAGCCCTGACACAAAGGAGGAAAAGAAATGAATGCTCCCTGGTGGGTACCCCCTTCCGATGGGAAGAAACAAATAAGAGGCATGTTTCTGAAGTATTTCCAGATCCTAATTTTATTGGGGAACCCACTGAGGTGACCAGAATTTGACCTATGCCCATGATTCTTCAATTTCTGACATTTCTGCTGTTTGGTAGCTCAGGATGGGTCAATATAATGGACTCTGCCCCTGATCCCCACCCTGAGTCCACTCAACCTTCCCTCCACCCCCAGCTAGGGGTATTGCACAAGGGACCTGAAAGTAGCCACTGGGAGCAGGGTATGGAAGCTAAACAGCCACACTTACAGTTTGGGGAGCCCCATTCTCCCCAAACTCATCTTCTTATGCTTTATTTGATCTCCCCAAATTCTCTTCACATACTCTGACCAATCTTCAACTCTTCTCTCTTGTCTATGCCCAGCCAAATTTCTTTTTTCAGTCCCTTACAGGACGTCCGGTCAAAATTCACTAGGTAGGAAGGTCATCAACTGGAAAGAGCCGGAGCCTGGGGGGACCTGGTTGGATAGGTATGGGGGATCCAGGCCAGTCCCCTTGTCCCCGGTCCCCCCATGGCAGTCCCCCACCTCTAAGCACTCTCACTCTTCTGCTGCTCCTCTGTGGACATGGTAAGGAAGGGTCAGGGAAGGGTTTGGGGAAATCTAGAGGGTAGGCTGCTTTGTAAGGGAGGGCATGTGAGCATGTATGGGTAGGAAGGGATGGGTGCTGAGGAGTCCCAGTCACTCTTTCCACTCTCCACTCTCAGTTGGGTCTCTCCTTATTTCCCGCTCAACCTGGGGAAGGACATTGGGGAAGCCCTTGGTGGACAGGGAGAAGAGATCTAGTGGGATCACACAAGACTGAAAAATATAGGCAGGGCTATGGGCTGGGGACTAGAGAAGGCCCTCACATGGGTTTTAGGAACGGCTGAAATCCCCTAATAAGATTTGGGAGAGTTATGAGGAGACTGTTGGCGCGAGGATCTGGAGACGATCTCACGAGCCTCTCTTTCCGTCCTTAGCTCATTCTCAATGCAAGATCCTCCGCTGCAACGCTGAGTATGTGTCCTCCACCCTGAGCCTGAGAGGAGGGGGTTCACCAGAAGCACTTCGAGAAGGAGGCCGGGGTGGAAGGGTGGGCTCCGGCGGCCTCTGTCGTGCCCTCCGCTCCTACGCGCTCTGCACTCGGCGCACCGCCCGCACCTGCCGCGGGGACCTCGCCTTCCACTCGGCTGTGCACGGTATCGAAGACCTGATGATCCAGCACAACTGCTCCCGCCAGGGCCCCACGGCCCCGCCGCCGCCCCGGGGCCCCGCGCTTCCAGGCGCGGGCCCCGCTCACTCCTCCGGACCCCCAGCCCCGGATCCCTGTGACTACGAAGGCCGGTTTTCCCGGCTTCACGGTCGGCCCCCGGGCTTCTTGCATTGCGCCTCCTTCGGAGACCCTCACGTGCGCAGTTTCCATCACCACTTTCACACGTGCCGTGTCCAAGGAGCCTGGCCCCTGCTGGATAACGACTTTCTTTTCGTCCAGGCCACAAGCTCCCCCGTGGCATCTGGAGCCAATGCCACCACCACCCAGAAGGTCAGGGACTCAATTGCTCCCCCCGCCCCACCCATGAGCTCCTCCCACGATCACCCCACGGTCACGCGCCCTCCCCATCCCGCTGTTCCACCACAACGCTTCCCATTCCTGTTCTTCCTCCACCCCTCTCCCATCTTGGGTCAGGCCCTCCTACCAAACACTTGATCCTGTAAATCTCTTTCCCTTGAGGAGAATTTCACTCAAACACAGAAAACATGAAGAGAAAGGTGGGGAGAGAAAAGCTGAGGATCCCCAGGTTGAGGAGTTTCAGAAAGAAACTTCCTTCTCTTATGAAAGTTGAGACTGAGACCAGAAAGGAGAGAGAAGGGCTGAGTAGGGATGAGGTAATACTGGAACCCGGGAAGAGAGATCAGGGAGTGAGGGGCATGATAAGCCTTGCACTTCAGGTTGGATCAGATTCCTAATGAACTCTTTTCCCTCTGGCCTTCACAGCTCACCATCATTTTTAAGAACATGCAAGAATGCATTGATCAGAAGGTCTACCAGGCTGAAGTGGACAATCTTCCTGCAGCTTTTGAAGATGGTTCTATCAACGGTGGTGACCGACCTGGAGGCTCAAGTTTGTCCATTCGAACTACTAACCCTGGGAGACACGTGGAGATCGGAGCTGCCTATATTGGCACAACGATAATCATTCGTCAGACAGCTAGGCAGCTGTCCTTCTCCATCAAGGTAGCTGAGGAAGTGGCTAGGGCCTTCTCAGCTGAGCAGGACCTGCAGCTTTGTGTGGGGGGGTGCCCCCCAAGTCAGCGAATTTCTCGATCAGAGCGCAGTCGCCGGGGAGCTATAACCATTGATACTGCCAGACAGCTGTGCAAGGAAGGGCTACCAGTTGAAGATGTTTACTTTCATTCCTGTGTCTTTGATGTATTAATCTCTGGTGACCCCAACTTTACTGTGGCAGCTCAGGCAGCTCTGGAGGATGCCCGAGTCTTCCTGCCAGACTTAGAGAAGCTGCACCTCTTTCCCTCAGATGCCAGCGTTCCTCTCCTCAGCAACCCTCCTAGTTCCATTCCTTTCTGGGCTTTTTATTATGTGGCTTTGCATTTGATAGCTAGGCCAGTGATCCTATGACTAGTGAGAATAATTTGGGGGATAGGGATTGGAAGGGAAGAACACATAGAAACACTGAAGAGACAATGGAAACTAGGAGACACTTAAAACAATGACATTTATCCAGAGTCATGAGGCTGCAGTCCAGGGTTGATATGGTCACAGGGTAAGGATTCTGGGCAAGGTTTCTGCATTCCAGACCTCTCGATGGGCTTTTCCTCAATTTTCCTAGACCCTTTATAGTAAGCAAATTGTTCCATCCATCTACTCCTAAGATCATACCTACAAGCTGAGAGGTTTTGGGGATCCTGACATTTAGCAGAAAACCTAAGTATTGATATTGCTGAAAGGAAGGAACTAAAAGAGCAAGATATGCTCATTACCCATAAGAAACTAAAGATCTAACATTTTCTCTTGGACAATGGAGAGGGGAGGGAACGATTAGGAAAAGAAGTCTACTTGATGACGATATGTAGGCTAGGTGTACTCTTCTTGGTTTAGAAGTGAAACTTAGGTGAATGGAGTCTCTACCTTTGGAGAATGGCACAGATAGGACAGAAGCTATCATCCTTACCCCCCAATTAATCTATCATTAAAGCTATGAGTTCTCCACACCCTTCTCTGTTGCCTCTGTTGGATCTCTTTACAGACGCTAGAAATGGAATAAAGGCAATATGTTCAGTCCACTGAAAGAGCCCAAAAGTATCAGATTTTATCCTTGCCTTCAGGGAGTTTACAGGCTACTGGAGAGCCAAAACTGATTCACATGAAGAAACTATATGAGTGTGTAATTATTCGCTAAATTCTATGGTACTGGGAAGATGGTTGATGAGAACTAAAGTAATAAGAAGTCATAAGATATAATAGAGGAGTGGGGATTTGAAGTGAGCTTGGAAAGCTGGGTAAGATTTGGATTGTTAGGGACCTTCCAGGCAAAGGCAATCATCTGGAATTATGCATACATTTGTGATACAGTGAGGAAAGCAGCAAGATTCAAATGAAGTGGACAGGGAGTAATGGATAGAAGGTTAGATGGGCAGAGGCCAGATTATGAAATGCCTTGAAAGTGGGGCCAAGAGTTTAAATTAGATTAAAGCTAACAGTTTTTTAGTGCTCAAAATCTGTCAAGCAATATTCTACACAATTTTTCTTTTCTTTTCTTTCTTTCTTTTTTTTTTTTTTGTTGAGGTACTGGGGGCCGGGGATTGAACCCGGGACCTGGTGTGTGAGAAGCCGGTGCTCAACTACTGAGCCACAATGACTTCCCTGAGTTGGCTTTTTTGTTTGTTTTGCTTGTTGTTTGTTTTTTCAGGAGGCACCGGGAGCCAAACCCCAGACCTCCCATGTGGGAGGCAGGCACTCAACCACTTGAGCCACATCTGTTCCCTCTGAACACTTTTTTTTTTTTTAATTACATATCTCCCCTTCCCCCTGCTGCGGCGACGCCGAGAGTGGTCACTGTGCAGGCGCGGCTTTCCCCGCTTGTGGGCGGTCTCTGCCTCCGTTCACGGCCGGCGCTTGATTCAGTTCGCGGGTGGCTGGCTGCGCTCCATCCGCGGGCGACCTGCCCTGCCCGTGGCGGCTCTTGCTCTGTCCGTGGCAGCTTCTTGCCCTGCCCACGGGGGCTCCGGCCCGCCCATGGCGGCTTGCCATTCTCAAGGCGGTCTGCCTGCTAGGAGAGGTCCCTGGGAACCGAACCCGGGGCCTTCCATGTGGTATGCCGGCGCCCTATCCACTGGGCTATCGAGCCGGCCCCATGAACACTTTTTAAATATCAATTCATTTAGTCTTCACAACTGTCTAAGGAAGATAGTAATCGTATGTCTATTTTTCATGTGAGGAAACTGAGGTATAGACTTGCACAAAGTCACAGCTAATAAGTGGCAGAGCCAAAATCTGAATCCAGGCAGACTGGATCCACAGACTGAACTCTTAACTGCTTTAGTATATTGCCAAACAAAGAGAGCCACTGAAGATTTTGGTTGTGGAACTGGGCAGGGAAGCAGGGTGCTGAAGTGGTAGATGCCACCACAAAGCGACCTTTTTTTTTTTTTTTTTTAATTTTATGATTAAGCTACCTTTTGCTTTACCTATACGAAGCTGAAAGGAGAGAGTTGAGGGGAGGGAAAAAAGCCCAAAGGAATCCAGTTTGAAGAAGAGAAGACTGAGAAGAGAAACTCTCCTAGTCTGGGATGTTCTAAAATAACAGTGCTATCCTGAACAAAACCACGAAGGAAGCAACTTTTATTTTCAGTATCTTACCCATTTCTGGTCCAGTCTCCTTGTCTTCTCCTTCCAAGTATTCCATTACCGAGGGCCTCCCTTCCCTGATCTAATTAAGTATTTACTGTTATCTTCCCCTCTCCTCTCAGCCCTGCCCACCCCACAAAACTCTCCTGAACAGATATACACACTGGCCAGTGCTTACCAGACAGGGTGTCTTATCTGGCCTGCCATTTCATATTTCTTCTGCAATTATTCATCCCCTATTTCCTTCTCTCCACCTCCTCTAAGGGTCACAATCCTCCTGCCATTCCTTCAAAGCAGTCTCTATGCTTTCTAAAATGACCTTTAGCTAATCTAGTAAAAACAATGTGGAAGAAAATAGGAGGGAAATCCAGGGTTGTCCCTTCTCTTATAGATAACAT
>PVKH010042503.1:0-10821 GCA_004027955.1 Chaetophractus vellerosus
GCATGAGGAAGAAGCTGGAAATCAATGGAACCCAAAGAAGAAAGAAGATGCCGTCATGTGCATTGCCATGTGACAGAAAAGCCAGGGACCCAAGGATAGCCAGAAACCAGTCCCAGAACACCACAGTCTTGAGGGAGAAAGCACCACCTTGCTGACGCCTCAATATTGGACTTCTATTCTGGCCATGCAGCAAGCTGGCCTAAGTGGAGAGCTGGCCCATGCGGAGTGCTAGCCCATGCAGAAAGTTGGTGCAGCAAGATGACACAACAAAAAGAGACACAGAGGACAGACAATAAGAGATGCAGCAGACCAGGGAGCTGAGGTGGCGCAAGAGATTGAGCTCCTCTCTCCCACTCCGGAAGGTCCCAGGATTGGTTCCCAGTGCCTCTTAAAGAGAGGACAAGCAGATACAGAAGAACAAACAGAGACCAGACAGCTACCGCAAAACAACAAGGGGGCAGGGGTGGGAAGAGAAATAAATAAATAAATCTTTAAAAAAACACACATTTATGAGACAATCAGGGAAATATGAGCACTGGTTGGATATTTAATAATATTAAGGAATTACCAAGTCAGGAATTTAAGAGGTGATAATGGTATTGTGAGTCTGTATAATTTAAGTATTTAGAGATGAAAAGATATGTCTAGGATTTGCTTCCAAATAATCCAGTTGGGAGGGAGGAGTGGGTAAGGTATAAATTAAACAATATTGGACATGAATTGATATTTGTTGAAACTGGTTCATTATACCATTATATCATTCTCTCCACATTTGTGTATATTTAAAGTTTTCCATTTTAAAAATGTTTTACAAAATATGGAAGAATGTAATTTGCGCACAACATATGACTGAAACAGAATATGGACACTAATTGGCAATTAAAGTCTGCAATTGCATAGGACCTCTCTCCCTTTGAAATTGCTTGTTCCTCTAAAGACCCAATGACTCTATTAATGCAAAGATTCCCCTGGGCTAGAGAGTGTCTCAAACCAACTCAAGAATGAAATGGAAGCTTGCTAGAGGCATGCAGGTACAATGTGTGCCTGCACACTCTGGTATGTATTTTAGAGTATGCCCACGGAATGAATACCTTTTGAAATTTATTAGATTGTTTTAATTATTAAAATAAAACCATGCTCATGACAAAATTTCAAACAGGACAGACATGAAGAAAAGGCAAAAAGTTCTTCTTTCCAATATCACTTATTAACATATTCTTCAATGTCCTTCCAGAAATATCCATCCATAATCACTCATGTATGTGTGAGAGTGTTGTTTGTTGTGTGTGTACGTGTGTGCTTAGGAAAGTTATTTTTGAGGGATATTTGATTAAGCACGGGGGTGATTTGGCTTTTTGTTAATTTTATTATAAACAATTATTAGTAAATATATAATACATCTTTATTTTGCAGCAGCAATTTTATAGTCACAAAGCAAGTACGCAGCTTAATCATAGCCCTCTTGTCACATATGATTTTCCATATCATTCTAATATAGTTATTTATATTTTTATCAATTCTTTGAAAACATAGCTGAATTTTTAACCCTAATATAAAAGAAGATACATTAAAATGGAAACAAATTAATGGCTTATTTATCATTGTTTCTTTAAACCTTTCAAGTTGAAATTATTTCTTTAAACCCTTCAAGATGAAATTATTTAGATAGATTTGCCTCTGGAGCTATCAGAGTGCTGTCTCACATCAACAAAGTAATACAAAATTTTCGTGCATAAAATTATGGGTAAAAATGGTTATGTGTGATGATATATGCAATAAATGTTTCAAAATATATTAAAATTGAGAGAGTAGACTTTTTGTATTACCTCTCTGTAATTTTAAACCTTTACACTATGTAATTATTGCACTTAAGATGGCTCTCAACTGAATATTGACTACAAGTGGTTTTTTTTTCTAATTAAGTCTTTTATAACATTTCAAGATTCATCTCAAGCTTGAGTTTCCCACTACCATGTTATTTTCAAAACTGCCTCTGGCAGCGTGTGACCATTTTGTTAGTACTCCTCCAATGATGACTGGTATTTCAAATTATAGGAAAGGAAAAGAGCAGGACAAGTAACTTTTCCTTGGGTTACACGCAAGGCCAGCTTCACGGGCATGTGACCTATGCATTTGCACAGGGCCCCAGGCTCAGGAGGGTCCCACGCCTGGGGAGTACTCTATTTACACTGTCTTGAAATTGTTAATAATTTTATCTTTGAACTTGAGTTTTGCAAGCGAAGTCCCAGGGGGCAACAGAGCATATGCATGAGCAGATATGCACAAAATGTGTGTCTATTGTTCCTTGCCACTCCGTTTGCCTATAGCACTCCCCTTGTCTCATGAGCACAGAATACCAGTGGACCCAGCACCGGAGTTCAGTGAGACTCAAAGCAAGTACAAGGTAAGTGTGTTTTGGCAGCCATTGGCTTCCATAGACTGTTGGCTTTCAGGGAGTGGGAGCATCAAGAGGTGAAAAAAAAGCAGTTGAGTTCGTTTTCTGAAGCATTTTCAGTGTGCTGGTAAGAAAGAAACACATGTGCATACTTGAGTTACCAAAAACAAATAACATAAATTTCAAGGATTTCACCTACAGCTTAAATGTTCCTATATTAGCATTTAAAACTTGCATTGCATAATATAAAGGCGGATGGTAAAAATCATGCTAATAACATAAATCTAAGTTTTCTTTACTTAGAGTGGCATTAAATAGCAAATTAAAAATACCATGACAAATCAAGAAAAAGACCATGGACAAAATTGAACAAGGGTTCCTACATTTTCATTTTGCAATGGGCCTCACAAATTCTGTAACTTGTTCTGGTTACATGTTCTTTATCTGCACAGGGAATCATCCTGCAGAAAGCATCTGTCTCCCATTCCAAAGTCATTAATTCACCCTCACAGCTGAGGTCTGGCTGCAGACAGGATATCTTTATTTTGCCAAATGGGCAGAATGGCCAACAGAAGTAGCAAAAGGAATAATCATGTATCCTGAAATCTAGTATGGTAAAATGCTTAGGCTCTTAAAGATTAGGTTTCCTCTGCTTCATTGTGGTTTACAGCTGTGGATTTTTCACACTGAAGAGCAGTTGTCAAATAAATATTTTTCCTTCATCACTTCTTTACAAAAGCTCATGACTTCTCAGTGCCATCTTACTGTGAATTTTCTTTTCTCTTAGATCTACTTGAGATGACCCAAGACTAACCAAAATCTATGTTATTAATTTTTATTATGTGCTTTTATGTCATCACTGATGAACCATCTTCAGATTACTTCAACAAGTATTTATTGAGAGCCGGCTTTACGCCAGCCACTGCTAGGCACTTGGGATAACAAGTGAAACAGAGTCACCACCCTCAAACGGTCTATGTCTAATGATCCTTTCGAGGGAAGAAGTGAGGCCAAAATGTGATGGTGAGCAATCTAGTGGCTCCAGGGAAAAGTCCCTTTGCTCTTTTTTTTTTTTTTTCATGCAAACTCAGTGAGCTCTATTTTTCCTGGTACATAAATCACTCTCAAATGGCAAGTTAAGCACATTAGGTTAACTTAGAGTACCAGTGGGTAAATATCATATTGCCGCAGGAAATGGCAAGAAGGGGTTGAAACTGACTCATTTGGGAGGAAAAATACTCCTTTGAACAAAGCTACTGTTGTCCTTTTCAGTTGAAATTTCAGTTTCTTTGGTTTGAGCAGCCAAGTACAGAAATGCTCCTTAGGAGAATCTGACCAAAATAAAAACTCCCAAGTGCCAAATCTGCGATTCAGAGTAACTCCATAGACAATGGCCTAAATCATTCCTCAAGATGTGACAGGCTGGAGTGGGTGCAGCTCGGTGGTGGAGCACCTGCTTCACATATAAGAGGTCCTGGGTTCAATCCCTGGTCCACTTAAGGAAAAAAATTAGTAAATAAAGCTGCAGGCCTGGGGGGAGCGAGGGAACTGAGACAGACTGCCGTTACACTTGCAGAGTCCATTTGTCCGTAGGTCTCTGAGGTCTTTGTTTTCAACAGTCACTTGCTTTTCTTCATTCCCAACACCCACAATAAGAGCAATAACTTGTGATGTGCTTATATTATCAGACTCTTGAGAGCTGTGCTTGTGGCTCAATTATAAAAATGGTCCTGAAAATGATTTATATATATTTAAAATTATTTATTTAATGTTGGAGGGCAGAAATTCTTTGGACACTTGTTTTCATGAAGTGCTTCCTTTACCCCCAATAGCCCCTAGTTACATCATATTTTCCTATTCCTGAGTATCTAATCTTTTCTTCTTCCTTGCAATAGTCTTCCTGATTTTTAACTGGGCACGTGGCTGCCTGAAATAAAAACATTTCACAGCTTCTCTAGCAGCTAAGTATAGCCGTGTGACTAAGTTTTATCTAATGTGATATAAGCAAAAAATATGTAATATCCTTCTTTCCTGTTGGCTTAAATGTGAATATGATAGCTAGAGCTCAAGCAGCCATTCTGGACCATAAGAAAGCACACTAAAAACAGCAAAACAGAAAAAAAGTCATCCCTGATGACTTCAAGGACCGCCTACTTCTAGACTTTTACATGAAGGAGAAATAAAGCTCCATTAGTTAAAGCCATTATTATTTTGGGTCTCTGTTACTTGCAGCTAGATCTGATCTTAACTGATACATCATCTTATAGATCCCTGGTTCATTCTGCTGAGAGGAACTCAGTCTTAATACATACGTACTTTTTTCTACTTTGAAAAGTTCTGTCCCTTCTGTAGAGATCCTTAAGAATAGTTATATTTTACACAGTTCCAATAAATTCGCCTAGTTATAGAAAGGATTTAGACAGCATAACAGCTGCGAATATTAGCTACTGGTTTTCCGCCGATGCATCTTCTAATTCTGCTAAGACTTACCTAAAGCATTTAGAATTAAGTGACGGTGACCTGTTGGGCACACTCAAAATGGGATAATTCAAGGAGAGTTTGGTAAAGGAACTATTTACGTGGATGTGGGCAGGGCATAAGGAATCAACAAGGGATAGTACTGTAGTACCCTGGGGCTGTGACCACCCTACAAGAGGCCAGGGTATAGGAAGATTACTGGAACCTGAAGAAAAAGAGGCTGTGTGCAGAGGGCTGCCAGACAGGAGCCCGGCCACAGCCAGCCTCAGGAAACCCCTCAGGGAGGAAACCAGAGGGAAAAATACTCACTCCCCTCCTTCCAATCTCTGACCAGAATTCCCCCTGGCCAATACTAACAGGAAGCTGGAGAGCAAGGGAGGCTTTGAGGCAATCCCTATAAGTGAGATTCCTGGTGCAGCAGCAAGAGAGAAGGGTGGGAGTGGATATCAGAGGCAAATGGAAGCTCTCTGGCACAGCTGTGCTTTCTCCATTCTCCATGAGTTTAAGTCTGTATAAAAAGGACCTCCTTCTAAAATTAGTCCTTAATCAGATTAATGCAAAGAGAATCATGGAACCGGGAGCCTAAATTCCAGTCCCACTTCTGCCAATAACTGTGATGCTGGGAAAAGAAAGTTCTTTGTATTTAGGTTTTCTTGTTTGTCTACTCTTCCCTATCTCATGGGAGTGTTGTAAGGTTATTTGCAGGCAGCACTTGATTATATGTTAGCTTCCTCTTTTTCTTTCACCTCTTTCCTTAATAACCAGGAACTTCCGTGGTTCTCTTTCTATTCATTGATTACTTTCTCCCTCTCCCTCTCCCTCTCTCTCTGTCATTGTTTCATCTTCTTCCTCACTATACTTCATCTGATATTGAAATTTGCCCAGTGGATAGGGCACCGGCATACCACATGGGAGGCCCCGGGTTCCGTTCCCGGGGACCTCTCCTGGCGGGCAGACCGCCTTGAGAATGGCAAGCCGCCATGGGCGGGCCAGAGCCGCCGTGGGCAGGGCAAAAAGCTGCCAGGGACAGGCAAAAGCCGCCACGGGCAGGGCAGGTCGCCCGCGAATGGAGCGCAGCCAGCCACCCGCGAACTGAAAGTCGGCCGTGAATGGAAGCAGAAGCCGCCCTCAAACGGGGAAAACCACGCCTGCGCAGTGACCAAGTCTCGGCGCGTCGCCGCAACTTGGGGGGGAAGGGGAGATATGTAATAAAATAAATAAATCTTTAAAAAAAAAAAAAAAAAAAAAAAAAAAGACTGAGTTCCTCTCAGCAGAATGAACCAGGGATCTATAAGATGATGTATCAGTTAAGATCAGATCTAGCTGCAAGTAACAGAGACCCAAAATAATAATGGCTTTAACTAATGGAGCTTTATTTCTCCTTCATGTAAAAGTCTAGAAGTAGGCGGTCCTTGAAGTCATCAGGGATGACTTTTTTTCTGTTTTGCTGTTTTTAGTGTGCTTTCTTATGGTCCAGAATGGCTGCTTGAGCTCTAGCTATCATATTCACATTTAAGCCAACAGGAAAGAAGGATATTACATATTTTTTGCTTATATCACATTAGATAAAACTTAGTCACACGGCTATACTTAGCTGCTAGAGAAGCTGTGAAATGTTTTTATTTCAGGCAGCCACGTGCCCAGTTAAAAATCAGGAAGACTATTGCAAGGAAGAAGAAAAGATTAGATACTCAGGAATAGGAAAATATGATGTAACTAGGGGCTATTGGGGGTAAAGGAAGCACTTCATGAAAACAAGTGTCCAAAGAATTTCTGCCCTCCAACATTAAATAAATAATTTTAAATATATATAAATCATTTTCAGGACCATTTTTATAATTGAGCCACAAGCACAGCTCTCAAGAGTCTGATAATATAAGCACATCACAAGTTATTGCTCTTATTGTGGGTGTTGGGAATGAAGAAAAGCAAGTGACTGTTGAAAACAAAGACCTCAGAGACCTACGGACAAATGGACTCTGCAAGTGTAACGGCAGTCTGTCTCAGTTCCCTCGCTCCCCCCAGGCCTGCAGCTTTATTTACTAATTTTTTTCCTTAAGTGGACCAGGGATTGAACCCAGGACCTCTTATATGTGAAGCAGGTGCTCCACCACCGAGCTGCACCCACTCCAGCCTGTCACATCTTGAGGAATGATTTAGGCCATTGTCTATGGAGTTACTCTGAATCGCAGATTTGGCACTTGGGAGTTTTTATTTTGGTCAGATTCTCCTAAGGAGCATTTCTGTACTTGGCTGCTCAAACCAAAGAAACTGAAATTTCAACTGAAAAGGACAACAGTAGCTTTGTTCAAAGGAGTATTTTTCCTCCCAAATGAGTCAGTTTCAACCCCTTCTTGCCATTTCCTGCGGCAATATGATATTTACCCACTGGTACTCTAAGTTAACCTAATGTGCTTAACTTGCCATTTGAGAGTGATTTATGTACCAGGAAAAATAGAGCTCACTGAGTTTGCATGAAAAAAAAAAAAAGAGCAAAGGGACTTTTCCCTGGAGCCACTAGATTGCTCACCATCACATGTTGGCCTCACTTCTTCCCTCGAAAGGATCATTAGACATAGACCGTTTGAGGGTGGTGACTCTGTTTCACTTGTTATCCCAAGTGCCTAGCAGTGGCTGGCGTAAAGCCGGCTCTCAATAAATACTTGTTGAAGTAATCTGAAGATGGTTCATCAGTGATGACATAAAAGCACATAATAAAAATTAATAACATAGATTTTGGTTAGTCTTGGGTCATCTCAAGTAGATCTAAGAGAAAAGAAAATTCACAGTAAGATGGCACTGAGAAGTCATGAGCTTTTGTAAAGAAGTGATGAAGGAAAAATATTTATTTGACAACTGCTCTTCAGTGTGAAAAATCCACAGCTGTAAACCACAATGAAGCAGAGGAAACCTAATCTTTAAGAGCCTAAGCATTTTACCATACTAGATTTCAGGATACATGATTATTCCTTTTGCTACTTCTGTTGGCCATTCTGCCCATTTGGCAAAATAAAGATATCCTGTCTGCAGCCAGACCTCAGCTGTGAGGGTGAATTAATGACTTTGGAATGGGAGACAGATGCTTTCTGCAGGATGATTCCCCGTGCAGATAAAGAACATGTAACCAGAACAAGTTACAGAATTTGTGAGGCCCATTGCAAAATGAAAATGTAGGAACCCTTGTTCAATTTTGTCCATGGTCTTTTTCTTGATTTGTCATGGTATTTTTAATTTGCTATTTAATGCCACTCTAAGTAAAGAAAACTTAGATTTATGTTATTAGCATGATTTTTACCATCCGCCTTTATATTATGCAATGCAAGTTTTAAATGCTAATATAGGAACATTTAAGCTGTAGGTGAAATCCTTGAAATTTATGTTATTTGTTTTTGGTAACTCAAGTATGCACATGTGTTTCTTTCTTACCAGCACACTGAAAATGCTTCAGAAAACGAACTCAACTGCTTTTTTTTCACCTCTTGATGCTCCCACTCCCTGAAAGCCAACAGTCTATGGAAGCCAATGGCTGCCAAAACACACTTACCTTGTACTTGCTTTGAGTCTCACTGAACTCCGGTGCTGGGTCCACTGGTATTCTGTGCTCATGAGACAAGGGGAGTGCTATAGGCAAACGGAGTGGCAAGGAACAATAGACACACATTTTGTGCATATCTGCTCATGCATATGCTCTGTTGCCCCCTGGGACTTCGCTTGCAAAACTCAAGTTCAAAGATAAAATTATTAACAATTTCAAGACAGTGTAAATAGAGTACTCCCCAGGCGTGGGACCCTCCTGAGCCTGGGGCCCTGTGCAAATGCATAGGTCACATGCCCGTGAAGCTGGCCTTGCGTGTAACCCAAGGAAAAGTTACTTGTCCTGCTCTTTTCCTTTCCTATAATTTGAAATACCAGTCATCATTGGAGGAGTACTAACAAAATGGTCACACGCTGCCAGAGGCAGTTTTGAAAATAACATGGTAGTGGGAAACTCAAGCTTGAGATGAATCTTGAAATGTTATAAAAGACTTAATTAGAAAAAAAAACCACTTGTAGTCAATATTCAGTTGAGAGCCATCTTAAGTGCAATAATTACATAGTGTAAAGGTTTAAAATTACAGAGAGGTAATACAAAAAGTCTACTCTCTCAATTTTAATATATTTTGAAACATTTATTGCATATATCATCACACATAACCATTTTTACCCATAATTTTATGCACGAAAATTTTGTATTACTTTGTTGATGTGAGACAGCACTCTGATAGCTCCAGAGGCAAATCTATCTAAATAATTTCATCTTGAAGGGTTTAAAGAAATAATTTCAACTTGAAAGGTTTAAAGAAACAATGATAAATAAGCCATTAATTTGTTTCCATTTTAATGTATCTTCTTTTATATTAGGGTTAAAAATTCAGCTATGTTTTCAAAGAATTGATAAAAATATAAATAACTATATTAGAATGATATGGAAAATCATATGTGACAAGAGGGCTATGATTAAGCTGCGTACTTGCTTTGTGACTATAAAATTGCTGCTGCAAAATAAAGATGTATTATATATTTACTAATAATTGTTTATAATAAAATTAACAAAAAGCCAAATCACCCCCGTGCTTAATCAAATATCCCTCAAAAATAACTTTCCTAAGCACACACGTACACACACAACAAACAACACTCTCACACATACATGAGTGATTATGGATGGATATTTCTGGAAGGACATTGAAGAATATGTTAATAAGTGATATTGGAAAGAAGAACTTTTTGCCTTTTCTTCATGTCTGTCCTGTTTGAAATTTTGTCATGAGCATGGTTTTATTTTAATAATTAAAACAATCTAATAAATTTCAAAAGGTATTCATTCCGTGGGCATACTCTAAAATACATACCAGAGTGTGCAGGCACACATTGTACCTGCATGCCTCTAGCAAGCTTCCATTTCATTCTTGAGTTGGTTTGAGACACTCTCTAGCCCAGGGGAATCTTTGCATTAATAGAGTCATTGGGTCTTTAGAGGAACAAGCAATTTCAAAGGGAGAGAGGTCCTATGCAATTGCAGACTTTAATTGCCAATTAGTGTCCATATTCTGTTTCAGTCATATGTTGTGCGCAAATTACATTCTTCCATATTTTGTAAAACATTTTTAAAATGGAAAACTTTAAATATACACAAATGTGGAGAGAATGATATAATGGTATAATGAACCAGTTTCAACAAATATCAATTCATGTCCAATATTGTTTAATTTATACCTTACCCACTCCTCCCTCCCAACTGGATTATTTGGAAGCAAATCCTAGACATATCTTTTCATCTCTAAATACTTAAATTATACAGACTCACAATACCATTATCACCTCTTAAATTCCTGACTTGGTAATTCCTTAATATTATTAAATATCCAACCAGTGCTCATATTTCCCTGATTGTCTCATAAATGTGTGTTTTTTTAAAGATTTATTTATTTATTTCTCTTCCCACCCCTGCCCCCTTGTTGTTTTGCGGTAGCTGTCTGGTCTCTGTTTGTTCTTCTGTATCTGCTTGTCCTCTCTTTAAGAGGCACTGGGAACCAATCCTGGGACCTTCCGGAGTGGGAGAGAGGAGCTCAATCTCTTGCGCCACCTCAGCTCCCTGGTCTGCTGCATCTCTTATTGTCTGTCCTCTGTGTCTCTTTTTGTTGTGTCATCTTGCTGCACCAACTTTCTGCATGGGCTAGCACTCCGCATGGGCCAGCTCTCCACTTAGGCCAGCTTGCTGCATGGCCAGAATAGAAGTCCAATATTGAGGCGTCAGCAAGGTGGTGCTTTCTCCCTCAAGACTGTGGTGTTCTGGGACTGGTTTCTGGCTATCCTTGGGTCCCTGGCTTTTCTGTCACATGGCAATGCACATGACGGCATCTTCTTTCTTCTTTGGGTTCCATTGATTTCCAGCTTCTTCCTCATGC
>PVKH010042504.1:0-10817 GCA_004027955.1 Chaetophractus vellerosus
GAAGAATTTCAAGATGGTGGCATCCAACCAAGTGCGGCGACCTTCTGAACGTGGGGCCCTGGGAGACTGGTGGAACTTCCACGAAGCTGGCTCTGATGAGGCAAGAGGGCACATGGTTTTTACAGAGGGCTCAGCTCCCTGTCCTTGGGAAGGTGGCTGCCTCCTCAAAGGCACAGCTGGGAGGAGGCCCCTCCCTCTCTGCCTCCCCTGGTCTCCGGATTCTTCCATGAGAAGTCCTTGTCACCCAGGAGCTCCCACTACCCCCCTCATTAGCCCAGACCCCGGCTTCATTTGTCCCACAGGAGAGAAGTGCCCGGGTCTGCCCTGGACTTTGAACTCTTCTGACAGCCTCAGAATCCTCGAGCGTTTGAGTTGGGCAAGCAGCCCTGTGGGGCCGTTCCCAGTCCCCACCCCAAGAGGAGAAGGCCCCTGCCGAGGACACACAGGACGTGGTGGCAGGACAGGACAGACACGTGGCTCCCGGGGGTCACGTGGAGGCAGCTCAGACGCCACCTGGGATTCTGGGGCTCTGGGGAGAAAGAGGGTGTGCTGAGGGGGAAAGGGTGCTGGGAGGACGTTCACCCTGGCCACGGGGGTGGGGAGGGCTCTGCTCTTTTGGCTTCTCTGTGTTTCCTGCAGCAGCACAAATTGCTTTTGTAATAACAGGGAAAAAAACAAATAAGCCTAAAATGAACCTTCATTTAAGAGAAAGCACAGCGCTCTCTTAGGAACCAAAAAGACAAACTCTTGATGCAAAGTATACGCAGAGGGGAAAAATATATAGAGATGGTTAGACTAGAGCAAGGGATCGTGTTGCAACAGCTCCTCACGGCTCGCCCCCTCCCTAGAACCCTGGAGGAGGGAGAGGATCAAGTCCCAGCTGGTTTCTGGGAGTGGAGGGTGGCTGCGTGTGTGAGCGAGAGCACGTGAGTGTGTGTAAGTGAATGTGAGTGTCTGAGTGAGCGTGAGCAAGGGTGTGCATGTGCATCCACATGAGCACGTGAGTGTATGAGCCTGTGAGATTGTGAACGTGAATCAGTGTGTGAGAGTGTGTGCAAGAGCATGTAGGAGTGTGAGTGTGAGTGCCTGAGTGTACGTTTGTGAGGGGGTGCATGTGAGTGTTTATAAATGTGAGTGTGCGTGAGTGCGTCTGAGTGAGTGTGAGTGCCTGAGTGTATGTTTGTGAGGGGGTGCATGTGAGTGTTTATAAATGTGAGTGTGCGTGAGTGTGTGAGAGTGTGAGTGCCTGAGTGTACGTGTGTGAGGGAGTGCATGTGAGTGTTTATAAATGTGAGTGTGAGTGAGTGTGAGTGCCTGAGTGTACGTGTGTGAGGGAGTGCATGTGATTGTTTATAAATGTGAGTGTGCGTGAGTGTGTGTGAGTGTGTGTGCGCGTGAGGTGGGGGGACAGTCGGTGCTTCCAGAAGGCAGGCCCATGTGTCCCCGGGAGCAACGAGGGAGGCAGCACAGTCCCACAAAGAAACAGGCACAATCGGTTCAAACCCCAGTCCCACCGACGACCCTGTTGCTTCACCTCTCTGAGCCGGTTTCCTTATTTACAAAAGAGAAAACGTCAGCCTCACACTTGGCCATGTGGGAATTAGAGGAACTGAGCTGGCAGCAGCGTTGGCACGTGGCAGGGGCTGGGCCAGTGTGACCTAGCCCCCACCACCCTCCGTCACAGGCACACAACCCTTGACGGTTTCAGAGTGGGTCCTCACCCACAGCCGGACACCGTGGTCTGTGACCTGATCCCAGGGGAGGGCAGGTGGCATCCCGCTGGCTCCGGCCACCGACCCACCCACCTGTTCCAAGATAGTCTTTGAGAGGGAGCCCTTGGAGAGACCCTGGAGACATTCGGCGGAGCGTGGAGACCCCTGGTGGCCACACAGGGGACTGCCCTCTCCCTCCCACCAGGATGGGGGCTGCTCTCCCTCCATGGCTTGAGCTCCTACTAAGTGCCAGGCCTCGTGCTAGACACACGGAGGAGATGATCCCCGCCCCAGAGAAGCCCTCCCGTTTTAGACCCCAGGAAGGTTGCAGGAGCTGGGCTATCACATTCCTACGCCAACATACATCACATGGAAGAGAGCTCAGGGGTGAATCAGGGACACCCCATCTTCCTGTGCCTCACTCTCCACATTGGTCTCAAGGAAGTGGTGCCCCAAAGAGCACCTAGGATGAGCAAGAGTTTAACAATTGTTAATTGGGTCTGGGGTCTCATTCCCTTGCTCCTCTCCAAGCACTTTGGTAGTTGCTAGATACTGGCTCAAAGCCATTGCCGGTGATGTGCCAGATGCTGGGAGAAGCCCTTAGCACACAGCACCCCATCTGACCCTCAACCACCCCGAGGAATAGATACTGTGATCCCATTTTACAGATGAGGAAGCTGATTTTCAGGCAGGTTTAAGTGATTAGGCCTAAGTGGTAGAATGTAGCAGAGTCGGGATTCGAACCCCAGGATCCCGGTAACTCCGGAGCCATGCTCTTGTGCACAAGCAATATGTCTCCCTAGTGGGGCAGCAGTGACTTGCCCGGCCAGTTTACTCAGTGCTCTGGGCCTCTGAGTCCTCCTTGGGCCAGAGGTCTTGTTGTTGCTGTTGTTGTTTGGGTGCCTTTTTTGTCTTTGAAGGCCACGCGGGCACTGTTTCCCAGCCCTGGCTGCACTGAGCCGCTGGATGCTCTTGGCCTGGACTGCAGCCTGGGCCTTGGGAGTTTGAAAGCTCCCAGGTGGTTTTAATGCAACCAGAAAGGAGAACAGCTTGCAGGTCATGGTACAGAGATTAAACTTTATCCTGCTCAGCTCTGAAGTCTGGGGAGGTTTTTTTCCTCCCCTACCCCTAGGTCTTCTCAAATGCCTTTTGTTATTATTATTTTTAAGTGAGATGTAATTCTCATACCATGTGATTCACCTCTTTAAAAGTACACAATTCAGGGGGCCGGCTGTAGCCCACTGGGTAGGGTGCCGGTACACCACATGGGAGGCCCCAGGTTCGGTTCCCGGGGCCTCTCCGAGCAGGGCGGAGCACCTTGAGGGGGCAAGCCGCTGTGGGCGGGGCAGAGCCACCGTGGGCAGGGCAGGAAGCCGCCACAGGCAGGGCAAAGCTGCCACGGGCAAGGCAAGTCGCCCACGAGCAGAATGGAGCCACCTGCGAGCAGAGCAGAGTCTCCCACCAGCGGGGCAAGCCGCCTGTGAGCGGGCAAGGCTGCTGCTCACCAGTGGGCTGACTTGGCGCGTTGCCGCAACGGGGGGAGACAAAACAGACACAGAAGAACGCAAAAGTGAACACAGCAAGAACAAGCAGAAAGGGGGGGGGGAGATATGTAAAAAAAAAAAGTGCACAATTCAGTGCTCTTTAGTATATTCACAAGGTGGTGCAGCAATTACCACTAGCAAGTTTCAGGACATTTCATCACTCCAGAAAGAAACCCTGTACCAGTTGTCTCATTCCCGTCTCCTAGCCCCCTGGTAATCACAAACATACTTTTTGTCTCTCTGGATTTGCCCTATTCTGGACATTTCCTATAAATGGAATCTTATCGTCGGTGTCCAGCTTCTTTCACTCAGCATGATGTTTTCAAGGTTCAGCCGTGTCGTAGCATGTCTCAGGACTGCGTTCCTTTTCGTGGTGGAATAAGAGTCCATTGGATGGCTATACCCCGTTTGGTTTATCTCTTCATCAGTTGACAGATAGCTCTGGCCGGGAGCTGTGACCTGATTCTCCCAGGTGATGGGGCCGAGGGAGGCACCAGGGAGCCTGCACCCTGCCTCTGGAGCCTGCAGGAAGGTAAACCTGGAGAAGAGAGGATGTGGAAACCAAGTCCAAAGAGCTCCAAGGGGGCATGGCAAAGAGCTCCAAGACCCTGGGCAGCAGTGAGAGCTGAGTCATGCCTGTCTCCCCAGTTCCCTCCGCGAAGATGACCAGGGATGTGGGCAAAGCTGTAGCCACAAAGTTGCATCATCGCGGTGTGGGTGAAAACAGTGAAGACCCAGAAACAACCTAAATGTCCAACCATAAGGAATTTGTTCAGCATCCATCCAAGGGAATACCATGTGGCCAAAAACAATGACCCCTATCGGCTGACATTTATTGCGTCTCCGAGCCCTGTTTGTGCACGTCCCTGGTGCTGACTCCCTCGATCCTTGCAGTAGCCCTGTGAGGTGGGTGCTACGATGATCCACATTTCACAACGAGGAAACGGAAGCAGGGAACAGTTAAGTAACTTGCCCAACATCATACAGCTGGGAAGTGGTAGCGCCAAGGTTTGAAGCTCTTAATGTCTCTGCCTGACTGCCTCTGAAGGTAGAAAAACATTTCCTGGTGTGAGAAACTGTTTACCAGATATTGGCTAAGTGAATCACTCAGGTTAGGGAGCAGACTGCCTAGTGTGAAACAAGACATGATCTTTTAGCATTTGGAATGTGAGTAATTTTTAAAAAAATTTTTCTGCTTCGTGATTGTATTTTCCAAATTTTCTTCAAGGAATGAGTTTTTGCTTTCAGAAAGAAGAGTATTTTTTTGGGGTTCACTTAAAAAAAATAAACGGGGAGGGGGTGGGGTAAGTGAGAATTCCTTTTATTTTTGATGTAACATTTACATTTATGTAATCTAAAACTCCTTTAAAAATAAAGAAAAAAATGGGCAAAAAAAAAAAAAAAAAAACCTTTCATACATTGCCGATGGAGTTTCAACGTGGTACATCCCCTAGGGAGGGCAATTTTGCAATATTTATCAAAGTTGCGAATGCATTTGTCCTTTGACTTAGCGACCCCAAGGCGACATTTTACCTTGTAGGACGAGCTGGGCACACATGATGTAGAAGGCGATTCACTATTCATGCTGCTTATAAAAGCAGAAGATTGGAAACAACTTCAGTGTGCATTGTTTGCATTGTTTTAGAAGTCCAGTTAAATAAAATACGGAAGGAATACGGGCAGCTGTGAAAACAAACAAACAAACAAACAAAGAGCAAGAACAAGGAAGCTGTCTACACTCCGATAGGGAAAGAGCTCTGAGATATTTTTTTAATGAAAAAGGCAAGATACAGAACAGTGTGTTTAGAATGTTACTTCTGGGTAAGAAAGTGGGCGGGGGGAGAAAATATATTTTGTGTCTGCTTGTATTTTATTAAGGAGATACCAGGTGGTAGGACGATAACAAAAATATTTAACAGCTGGCACGGGAAGGGCCTTGGCTGGCCCGGAACCCATCAGCACTGCTGAAGGGTTACCCAAGAAACTGAAGAAGGGGGTCACTTGTGGTAATGGGGTAAATGAGACAGAGGTGGGGGGGGGAGGCTTCTCAGGCTATGCCTTTGGAACCGTGGGTCTGTATTGCCTGTTCAAAAAATAATAATAAATTAAAACACACACACACTAAAGGGTGACAGTGGGGCTTGGTGGACTGTGGTGAGCTCTGAGTGTTCGGGCAGTTCCTTGGGGATGTACATACCTGTCTGTCTGTTGGTCTGTCTAGTGCTTCATTTCAGGGGTGAAACCTTATACCTACTCTGGGGCATTGACCTCCAATAAACTGGCTCAGATGAGTAGTAGATGACAGATGTAACCTCAAGCTTTCCATCAGGGGCAAAGGCCCTGGGGCTTCCTCAGCTTCCTGGGCTTGGCAAAGTGCCCAACACACAGTAGGCACCTGGTAAGTGCCTTGTTTAATTAACAGCTGTCCCCCCTGCCTGATTATTGCACCCTTTGGGTGGTAAACCTCTTACCCACACAAATCTGCCCTGGATGGCTTAAACCTCAGAGCAGCTCCTACATGGGACCCTATTACTTTAATCAGATAATCAGATTACGTCCTTCCTTTGCATTTGGTAGAGATCGGTGTGTTAAGCAAAGGGAAATGAAAGCAGAAAGCATCCACCCCAATGGGCACACAAATCTCAAATAACTGCCTTGTACAGGCCCCTGGCATGCCCTCAGAATTCTCTTTATACTGTGTGCAGAGTGTCTAGTCCTGGCTAACATTTATGGAGCACTCATGTGTGTAAGTGTTCTGGGCCGAGCCCTCTATGTACACGATCTCACTGAGCCCTCACAATAGCCCTGTATTGTAAGTCCTTTCATTATTAGATGTGGGCAGCTGCCAGTAACAGAAACGAGACTCAAATAGTCTTAAGCAAGAGGAGATTTGATTGGCTCACATAACTGACGGTTAGTAGGCTTCAGGTATGGGGCGATCAAGGCTCTGGCTTTCTCTGTGGTTCTCTGTCCTCCACCGTACCTGCTTTGTCTTCACACTGGCTTCCCTCACAGCTGCAGGATGGCTGTCAAAGGCAGTGAGGGCAGGACGCTGCCTGTTCGTTTCCAGCTGAAGAGAGACCTAGCTGCGAGTAAGCCTCGCCTCACTTCTCATTCGCCCAAATTGGCTTAAACCTGCCGATCCCATAATCCAAAGGTTTTCAGGCCCGGCTGCACATTCGAATCACTCGGTGAGCTTTTGAAAAATGACTGATGCCCAGGCCCCACCCCAGGTCAATTAAATGGGTAAGTCCCAGGCAACAGCATTTAAACAAACAAACAAACAAACAAAAACAGCTTCCTCGTGTTTCTCTTGCACAGTGACGACCTCAGGGTTAGGCTTTTGGCAATAGCTCCAACCACCCAGTGACAGAGAGCCCGGCCCGACTGAACCAAGGCTTCATCTGGGAACGTCACACCTGTGGCCCATCGCTGGCCCTGCTGCCTGGAGTGCACTGCCAATTAACAATTTTAATAAAGCCTGTGATTTTCTTGTGAATGGCATAATTATATGGGCTTGGCGGTTAGTGCATATGCTAAAATCATTAATGTGTTAAATGTAAACATCTAAAATATTCCACAATTTTTGTAAGGCATGTTAGGATTTCTCAATTTTTTTTTTTTTCCATAAACCGGGAGCTTCCTAAAGTGGAAGTGGTCCAGGTGATTCCGACCCTGGCATTTGACCACAGGCTGGGGCAACTGGCACCACCCAATGGGCTCCCAGCCCTGGATGTGTCCCTTCAGTAGAAGTTTGAGTTCTTAGTCCAGTTCTTTGCACCCTGTAGTGATATCATGTCTTACACGCATGGAGTGAACATCCCACCCCTTGATTTTGAACTTGATCATGTGATTGGCTTTGACAAATGGGCTGTGAAGCGAACAGAGCCTTGAAATGGGCTTCCATGGCTGGACTTGCCCCTTGTGCTTCTGTTGTAGCCACCGGAAGAACATGTCCTGGATGGCTGCTGCTGGCCCCAGGCTGAGACGTGCAACTGAAATGGGCTGGACCTGCTGCCTGAAGCAGAGCCATACAGCCAAGCCCAATCAAGCCACAGACTCGTGCACTGGAGAATACACGATGGTCACTTTAAGCCGCTAAAGTTTGGGCTGTTTTGTTACGCAGCATTATTGCAACATCAGTTGCCTAATACACCTTTTCACACTTGCTGTGGACACATGTACCAACCCCAAGCTATTTTGGATCTAGGGGACATTTGGGGCTCAGCACAAAATCAGGGAGTGGCTGAACAGAGAATATTTGCCTTCTGGCACCCAGGGATAGCATCAGGCATCAGTGAGGGCGTCCCATGGGCCACACTCGGGTCTAAGCAGCGTGTAGCATAGTAGTTAAGGGCACATTTTTTTCTGGAACCAGACTGCCTGCTGTTGAATACCAGCTCCACCAGGCATATGCTGTGTGGCCTTGAGCAGGCCACTTGACTCCTCGGGGTCTCGGGTTCCTCATTTGTAGAACGAGGATGATAGAAGAGTACCTACAAGGGCGGATGTGGCTCAAATGGTTGGGCGTCCGTCTCCCATATGGAGGGACCTGGGTTTGATCCCCGGGACCCCCTGGTAAAAATAGAGAAAAATATGGAAGGCGTGTGGACTGCCAGGCCCCGCGAGCAGGCGAGCCCCAGGCCCCGTGTGCGGGTGCGCCGCCAGGCCCTGCATGTGGGCGTGCCAGGCCCCGCCACGCCACGCAGCAAGATGATGACGTAACAGGAGAGTGACACAAGGGAGAGCCAAGACGAGACGCATCGAAAAACCAGGAACCAAGGTGGCGCAGGTGGCAGGACGCCTCTCTCCCACATCGGAGGTTCCCAGGATTGAATCCCAGTGAAGACAGGAGAAGGATGAGAAGAGAGGGCAGGAAACAGACAGAGGGAATTGTCCAACGAATGAACACAGAAACAGAAAAAACGGGGGGGAAGAGGGGGTTAAAAATGGATTAAAAAGTAAAATAAATCAATAAATCTTAAAAAAAAAAAAAAAGTACCTACCTCTGTCGTGCAGATTAAACAAATTAATTTGCGTGAAACACATAGAGCAGTGCCAGGCACATAGTAAGCATCATATAAGTGCGAGTCCCCATTATTAAGCATTCTATGTGCACTTAATTCCCTCAACCAACCAGCCAGGCAGCCTTCTCACCATTTTGTAGGTAAGAAAACGAAGGTTTTAAGAGAGGTCAAAGGATGTGGCCAAGGTCACACCGTATGTGAGTCACTGAGCCAAAGCATGAAAACAATTTCATCTGATTCCAAACATTGTTTTTTAAATCTCTGGATCCCCCACATTTAGCAAGAGCTTAGTACACATCAGGCAACACATGAGTGAATGAATGAACAGGCATGGCTAGGTGAAAAGTGGGCTGGACTGTGGCTAGAACTCCGGATCCAGGGCTCCTGTACTTCACCTGTCTTACATTAGTTTTCGAGAGGTTGTGAGTTTACCAAGCGTGTGTAACGTGCAGGATTCCCACACATCACCCCACCACCACCTTGTGTTGTTGTGGAACATTTATTACAAATGACAAAATATGACTGCTAACTGCAGGCCACAGCTAGCCACCCTGCTGCTAACACCACGCGTTAGTGTTGTGTGTTACAGTCGTGAGAGAACTCCGCCTGGGTTTTAACTGAGCTGGGGACTGGTGGGCGAGTGGAGACCTCCCCCAGGATGGTTTGAGGGGTACAGTGGAAGCTGTCCGGGCTGGGAAGCAGGGGTCCTGCGCGCACATCCTGCCCAGCCACCGTCCAGCTGTCCAGGTGTTCTCTATATTCTGAGACTTGGTTTGTTCCCAGGTCAAAGCAGGGGAAAGGAGAGCCAGGGAGCAGCAGCAACCAGAGCAGGGGCCGCCTTTGCAGCCCCAGAGCCTCTGGTCTGTCCTCTACTGCCTGCAAAAAGACTCCCTCCTTCCCAGAGGGAAACCTGATCCTGCTGAGCTGGCAGATCCTGGGGTCCAGACAGCTGTGCCCTCCTCCCCCAGCCCTGAGCAAACACCTGTCCCTGGGAAAGGCAAGGGCAGGTGCAGGGCCTCCTCCCCCCTGCAGCAGCATGCCCTGGGCGTGACCCTCTAGAAGAGTCCAGAAGGGCTCGACAGCCAGACCTGCCCGGGGCCTCTCCTCCTGGAGGACAGGCAGAGCCTCCCCACTGGCACACCGACATGGAGGCAGAGACCCAGGGGCAGGAAGAGGCTCTGGGACCACACGAAGGCCACGAAACCCCTTGAAGCCTCAGTTTCCTTGAAATGGGAACCTTAACTCCTGCCCCTCAGGGCTGTGGAGAAGCTCCAAAGGGGGTCCTTGGAAAGAGAAGACCCTCTGTGAAGGGTTCGTGCTCTGGGGGCCTGCTCTCTGGACCTCAGTCTCTGTATCTGTAAAAAGAGAGCGAGGAGTTCAAAGGGATCTTTCTAGACGGGAAGACCCACTGATCCAGCCCGTAAGAAACTCACCCTATCTCAGCATCACCCATGAGGGGCCAACCAGAAGTCATGTGGCTCTCGGTGCAGATCAGTTAAAGTGCCACCATCACCCAGGAGGCCTCCTCGCATTCCCAGGGCGTTGGCAATACAGGGGACTAAGGAACAAACTTACACGAGAGGGAAGCAGGCACATCCAGAAGATGAGACATTGTGCAAGACAACTTGCCCAGACTTCACCAGCCATGGTCCTAAAAAAGGGACCTCCAGGTTAAAAGAGACTTCCAGGCAGCCAACAAGAAGCTCTGCACATTCCTCAGCTGTGTCCTTGTTGGCACAGATCAGCGTAAAGGACATTGGGAAATTTGAACACGGACTGTGAATTAGATAGGGTGAAAATGTGTCAAAGGAAAAGACCTGGAAGGAAAGACAATCAGGTGTTTGCAGTGATCCTCCGGGAAGGCAGGAATGGGGTGGTTTTGTTTTCTTCTTTCGGCTTATCTTTCTAGAATATACATTTTTAAATTAAATTAGAATATCCCGGCACAGTCCCTAACTCTGAGAGTCTCTTTTGCCTCAGCTTCCTCTCCCAGCTCCTGCCCCACCCTGGGACCTGCCATTGGCACTGACCCACACCCTGGTCCCCTTTCCTGCAAAAGCCACCCCTCCCTCCCTCCCTCCCTGCCTTGGGGAGGACGCTCCTTCCTGCTGTGTGTGACTGCACAGCTCCAGCCTCTCTGTGCTGCTCCCCAGAAGTGACTTAGGTGATGGCCGAGATGGGGAGAGGCTCCAAGGTGCGCCCGGCCGGGTCCTTACTGCTCTGGGGCTGCCTGGCAGTCAGGACTCTCTGGGATCCCCGCCGGGCCAGGGTCTGGCAGGGGGATGCTGAGTTCGAGGGCAGGATTTGAGGAAGCCCGCTGGGCCCCAGATCTGAAGTCACAGATGTAAGGGAACTATTTTGATCACCATCTGCCTGGCCACTGGGTCGGGAAGAGGGGTCCTCTGACACCAAGCCCCTCGTGTCCCTCCCCCTAAGGCTACTGCTCTCCTGCCCAACTCCTGGCCCAGTGGAAGCCGATCTTCTAGAGGCGGCTTGTCCAGGCAGGAGCTTCAGGGCTGAGTTTCTAATGGACA
>PVKH010042505.1:0-10816 GCA_004027955.1 Chaetophractus vellerosus
GACCTGCCCTGCCCGTGGCGGCTTTTGCCCTGTCCATGGCAGCTTTTTGCCCTGCCCACGGCGGCTCTGGCCCGCCCATGGCGGCTTGCCATTCTCAAGGCGGTCTGCCCGCTAGGAGAGGTCCCCGGGAACCGAACCCAGGGCCTCCCATGTGGTTTCCCAGCGAGCTCTTTATCCACTGAGCTATCTAGCCGGGCCCAGAAGGGTATTCTTGTAGGCATAAGTGTGCTTGTTTTAAGGGAGAAGGTAGTTGGAAAATATAATCTTGTTTTAGGCAATAGTATCTCTAAGGGTCTAATTCTGGCCCTGCCTCTAATACATCCTCCTAGTGTAGCAGAATAATTTTTTAAAAGGAAGATTTGATCTTGTCATTTCCTGCTTTCCAGTGCCCTTTAGAAAAAGCCTAATTTCCTTATTTTGGCCATGAATACTCTGATCCCTACTTCTTCCACCTCATATCCCACTTCATTTTCCTTTTTTCTTCTGGGTCCAGTCCTATTAGACTTTGTCCATTCCCCAAAGGACCTGTGCAGTGATTTATTCCTCTCTCTGCAAAGTTATTCTGCGTCTCTACGTTTAGCTTTGTAAACTGACTCCTGCTTCTTGTTTCAGCTTGAACACCTCTTTTTTGAGGTTGCTCTAGCACTTTAGATAAGTTGCCACTGTGATGGTTAGGCTGATGTGTCAACTCGTCCAGGTAATTGTATCCAGTTGTTTGGTAAAGTAAGTACTGGGCTAACTGTAACACAAGTACATTTATGGGATTTAGTTATGAGTGAGTTTACTGCATAGATGGCTGATTACATCTACTATCAACTAGCAATGAGGGAGATTGCTGTCAGCAATGAGTGACGTTTTATCCAATCAGTTGAATGCCTAAAAGGAGAAGTGATTTCATCATTTAGGGAGAATTTCCTAGCTCATCTTTGGACAGCCAACATCTCCCAGAAACCCATCAAGGACCTTCATTGGACTTTCATCAGAGGCCCTGGTTTACAGCCTGCCTGCAGAACATGGACTTGTGCATCCCCATGGTCACGTGAAGGACTCATAAATTCTCATACTATTGACGGATATCTCCTATTGATTTTGTTTCCCTAGAGAGCCCTGACTAATACAGCTTAGTATCAGGAGTGGTTCTGGAGGAACAGAATCTTAAACATGGGATATCTGAGGTGGTTCTGGGAGTTTCACAATTGACTCTGTACTCTAATTGAACTCAAGGGTACTAATGACTCCCTTTTCAATAATGAAGAGGCCACTAACAGTCCACGGCATGAGTTGGAAATGGAGATATGCAAAATGTCATCACTGGATTCTCCTATTTCCTCGCTTATAGGAGGCAAGGATCTGGGTGAGAGTGTTTTCAACACCTTAACAGAATTTTGTGGCATGAAAAGGTATAACGATGTTGGCTGACTCCTCCTAGATACTCTGGATACAGTTATAAAAGAAAGAGATGATCTAAAGGCTTCAAATTTGCAAATTAAATGCCATATGAATGATGTGAAAGTTTCTCTGTGTGCTCTGAAAGAAAATCTTGTCTCCTGCAGCTACAGGCTTGAGATATCTGAGAACCAATCTCAGACTTTCATTGTACAAATAGCAGAGTTATAAAGGAAACTAAAATCTCAACCCTGCAGGGTATCTGTGGTTAAAGTGAAGGCATTGATTTGAAAGGACTAGAACCCTGAGGATTGGGATGGAGACATATGGGATAATGATAATATTGGTGGGGATGTTGGAACCCTAAATTCTGCTGAGACTTTAGCAGAAAAACCTGTGATGGACTGCCCTGTGGAGACCACACTTTGTCAACCTTGTATCACCCAGCTTCCAGCCTCCCCCAGGGAGTCTGTACCTTCTCCCAGCCCTGAGGCAGGAACCAGTCAAACTAAAGCCTTACTGCCCAGCCTCTGGCCTGTCCCAGGAAGTCTGGACCTCCTCCCAGCCATAAGGCAGGTACCAGCCCAATTAAAGCAAGCACTGCCCAACCTCCACCCTGCCCAGAGGAATCTGCATTCTAACCCCTGCCTGAAGAGATTAATCCTGTCTCACCAGAAGAAAATGCAAATAAATACCCTGAGATCAGTAGCTTGCAAGATATTTCTAATCCTTTTCCTTACCCACCCCCACCACTCCTCTTCTCCTGGAGACCTATTACTAAACTAAAATCACAACAAGCCCCCAAAGGTGAAATACAAAGCATGACCCATGAGTATGCTACTCTCTGAGAGAACTGCATGAGTTTTCCAACTTATATAGACAGAAATCAGGGGAATATGTGTGGGAATGGATACTAAGGGTTTGGGATAATGGTGGAAGGAATATAAAGTTGAATCTTGCTGAATTTATTGATATGGGCCCACTAAGTAGAAATTCTGAATTCAATGCTGTAGCTCGAGGGGTTAGAAAGGGCTTTAACAGTTTGTTTGGGTGGCTGACTGAAACATGGGCCAAACGATGGCCTAGCATGTCTGAGGTTGAGATGCCCGATTTGCCCTGGTATTCAGCAGAAAAGGGAACTCAAAGGCTTAGAGAGAATAGAATGCTAGAATGGATTTACCTTTTAAGATCTGCCCACCTACCCCAGGAATGTCCAGAGGACACACCTTTAACCAGGACTGTGAGGAATAAATATGTAAGACTAACTCCATCTTCCCTAAGTACTCTGTGGTTGTTCTCCTCTATAATCCAGATATTACTGCAGGGAGGACTGTAATGGAATTAGAATCCTTAAACATTATGGGGATGATCGGATCTTGGTCAAGTAAAAGTCAAGTATCTGCAGTTAATCACCAAAGACAAGGTGGGCGTGGCTACCTCAGGGAAAGTCATATTCAAAGCAACATTCAAAATAGTCTGAGTCACATAGAGTTATGGTGTTGGCTAATAGATCATGCAGTACCTAGAAGTGAAATAGATGGGCAGTCTACTAAATTTCTTCTGTATCTGTATAAGCAGAAGAGTTCAAGGCCCAGTGAACAAAACCCTAACACAAATTACAGATGCAGAGAATCACAGCCCCTTAATTCTCAGACTTCAGGCAGTTTACAGACCCAGAGCCCCTTGAATGAGGAGAAGGCCAGGTCCCCCTGGGGAAGGATCCTGTTAAACTGCCAAAATCTTATACTGTTAATCTTCCTACCACCTTTCCCCAAGGAGACTTAGGGGCTTTTACCATTCTAAATGTGCGATGGGGAAAAGGAAATGATCAGACACTTCAGGGATTTTCAGACACTGGCTCAGAAGTGATATTAATTCCAGGAGACCCAAAATGACACTGTGGTCCACCAGTCAGAGTAGGGGATTATGGCGGTCAGGTGATTGATGGAGTTTTAAGTCAGGTCCATCTCACAGTGGGTCCATTGGGTCCCCAGACCCATTCTGTGGTTGTTTCCTTAGTTCCAGAATGCATAATTGGAATAGACATACTCAGTAACTGGCAGAATCCCCACATTGGATCCCTGACTTATGGAGCGAGGGCTATTATGGTTGGAAAGGCCAAGTGGAAGCCACTAGAACTGTCCCTACCTAGCAAAATAGTAAATCAAAAGTAATACTGGATTAATGGAGGGATTGCAGAGATTAGTCAGGGATTTGAAGGATGCAGGGGTGGTGATTCCCACCACATCCCCATTCAACTCCCCTATTGGCCTTGCAGAAAACAGATGGATCTTGGAAGATGATGGCAGATTATTATAAACTTAACCAGGTGGAGACTCCAATCGCAGCTGCTGTCCTAGATGTGGTATCATTGCTTGAGCAAATCAACACATCCCCTGGTATCTGGTATGCAGCTGTTGATATGGCAAATGCTTTTTTCTCAATTGCCTTTAGTACAGACCATCAGAAACAGCTTGCTTTTCAGCTGGCAAGGCCAGCAGTATACTTTCACTGTCCTGCCTCAGGGGCATATCAACTCTCCAGCCCTATGTCATAATATTGTCCGCAGGGACCTTGATCGCCTCTTCCTCCCACGAGACATCACACTGGTCCATTATATTGATGATATCATGTTGATTGGATCTAGTGAGCAAGAAGCAGCAAAGACTCTAGACTTAATGGTAAGGTATTTGAGTAAGAGGATGGGAGATAAATCCAACAAAAATACAGGGGTCTTCCACCTCAGTGAAATTTCTAGGTGTCCAGTGGTGTGGGGCATGTCAAGATATCCCATAAGCTGTTTGACCTGGCCCCTCCTACAACTGAAAAAGAGGAACAATGCTTGGTCTCTTCAGATTTTGGAGACAACACATTCCTCATTTGGGTGTGCTACTCCAGCCTATTTACCAAGTAGCCAGAAAAGCTGCTAGTTTTGATTCGGGACCAGAATAAGAGGAGGCTCTGTGACAGATCTAGGCTGCTATGCAAGCTGTGCTACTACTTGGGCCATATGATCCAGCAGATCCAATGGTGCTGGAAGTTTCAGTGACAAACAGGTACTGTCTGGAACCTTTGGCAGGCCTCTACAGGAGAATCACAATGCAGACCCTTAGGATTTTGGAGCAAAGCCCTGCCATCCAATGCAGATAACTACTCTCCTTTTGAAAAACAGCTTTTGGCCTGCTACTGATTCTTAGTAGAGACTGAATGCTTAACCATGGGCCATCAATTTACCATGAGACCTGAGTTGCCTATCACGAGCTGGGTATTGTCTGACCCACCAAACCATAAAGATGGGAGTGCACAGCAGCACTCCATAATAAAGTGGGAGTGGTATATATGAGATGGGGCTCGAGTGGGCCCTGAAGGCACAAGTAAGTTACATGAAGAAGTAATCCAAATGCCCATGGTCACCACCCCTGCCCTGTTACCTTCTCTTTCCCAGCCCACAGCCTTGGCCTCTTGGGGAGTCCCTTACAATCAGTTGATTGAGGAATAGAAAACCTGGGCCTGGTTTACAGATGGTTCTGCATGATATACAGGTACCACCCGAAAGTGGACAACTGCAGAACTGCAGCCCTTTTCTGGGACATCCCTGAAGGACAGTGGTGAGGGCAAATCCTCCCAGTGGGCAGAACTTTCTGCAATGCACCTGGTTGTTCATTTTGCTTGGAAGAAGAAATAGCCAGAGATGCATGTGTACACTGATTCATGGGCTGTTGCCAATGGTTTGGCTGGATGGTCAGGAATTTGGAAGGAGTATGATTGGAAAATTGGTGACAAAGAGGTATGGGGAAGAGGAATGTGGATAGACCTTTCTGAGTGGGCAAAAAAACATATTTGTGTCCCATCTGAATGCTCACCAAAGAGTGACTTCAGCAGAGGAAGAGTTTAATAATCAAGTAGATAAGATGATCCACTCTGTGGCTAATGCTCAGTCTCTTTCCCCAGCCACTCCTGTCATTGCCCAGTGGGCTCATGAACAAAGTGGCCATGGAGGTAGGGATGGAGATTATGCATGGGCTCAGCACCAAGGCTGACTTGGCTACAGACATTGCTGAATGCCCAATCTGCCAGAAGTAGAGAACCACACTCAGCCACTGATACGGCACCATTCCCTGAGGTGGTCAGCCTGTTACCCGGTGGCAGGTTGACTACATTGGACCAGTTCTACCATGGAAGGGGCAGTGATTTGTTCTAGCTGGAATAGGCACTCTGGATATGGGTTTGCATTTCCTGCATGCAATGCTTCTCCCAAAACTACTATCCATGGAATTACCGAATGTTTTATCTACCGCCATGGCCTTCCACACAGCATTGCTTCTGATCAAGGATCCCACTTCACAGCAAATGATGTGCAGGAATGGGCATATGCCCATGGAATTCACTGGTTTTACCATGTTTCCCATCACCCTGAAGCAGCTGGATTGATAGAACGATGGAATGACCTATTGAAGACTCAATTATGGCACTAAGTATGTGGCAATACCTTGCAGAGCTGGAGCAATGCTCTCCAGGAGGGTGTGCATGCTCTAAAGCAGCGTCCTCTCTATGGTGCTGCTTCTCCCATAACCAGGACTCATGGGTCCAGGAATCAGGGGTGGAAATGGGAGTGGCACCACTCACTATTGTCCCTAGTGACTCACTAGGAAAATTTTTGCTTCCTTTCCCTGCAACCTTAAGTTCTGCTGGTCTATAGGTCTGCCACCAGGGCACAACAGTTCCATTGAACTGAAAGTTAAGATCGCCACCTGGCCACTTTGTGCTCCTCTTACCTGTGAATCAACAGGCAAAGAAGGGAATTCTTGTACTGGCTGGGGTGACTGATCCTGACTATCAAGGGAAAATAGGACTACATCTACATAATGGGGGTAAAGAAGAATTTTCCTGGAATACAGGAGATCCTCTAGGGCGTCTCCTATTACTGCCATGCCCTGGGATTAAAGTCAATGGAAAATTTCAACAACCCAATCCAAGTAGGACTAACAATGGCCCGGAATCTTCAGGAATGAAAGTTTGGGTCACCCCACCAGGCAATGAACGATGGCCTGCTGAAGTGCTTGCTGAGGGTATTGAGAACATGGAATGGGTAGTGGAAGAAGGTAGTGATAAATATGTATTTTGACCATGTGCCCAGTTACAGAAATAAGTACTCTAATAGTCATGAACCTTTCTTCCTTGTTTCATTATGAGTATGATTATATATGTACACAAAACTAATTTGTTTTCTCCCCCAACCTTTTCCCTTATCATATACAAGTTTTATTAGATTCATGTCATAATATTTAAGGATATCAAGTTTAAGAGTGAATATTACCCAAGGACTTGAACCCTATTCTGTAGGGAATTAATGTGTTTCTAGTACGCAGGAGAGTCGAACATTGTCAGGAGGAAATATATATATGTATATGCGTGTCTGTTATTGTTTTTACTTAGAGACTAAGTATGGTTTAAGGTAATATGTATGGTTGCTAAGTTGATAAGGGATGGACTCTGATGGTTAAGCTCATGTGTCCACTCGGCCAGGTAATTGTGCCCAGTTGTTTGGTCAAGCAAGCACTGGGCTAATTGTAATACAAGGACATTCATGGGCTTTAGTCGTCAGTGAGTTACTGCATAGATGGCTCATTACATCTATGATCAACCAGGGAGATTGCTATCAGCAATGAGTGACATTTTATCCAATCAGGACAAATTAAAATACCTTAAAAGGGGAAGTGATTTCAGCATTCAGAGAGAATTTCCCAGCTCATCTTTGGATAACCAATGTCTCCTGGAAACTCATCAAGGACCTTCATTGGACTTTCATTGGAGCCCCTGGTTTGTAGCCTGCCTGCAGAACTTGGACTTGTGCCTCCCCACGGTCACATGAGAGTCTCTTATAAATTCTCATACTATCGACAGATATCGCCTGTTGATTCTGTATCCCTAGAGAATCCTGACTAATACAGCCACCATATTTTCCCTTCATATCATAGATTTTAATTATACATTTGTGTGATCATTTAACTTGTGTCCTTTTTCTACACTAGAGTATAAGCTTGTAGTGGTTTGGCATTGTTTATGAATTCCAAAAATAGATATTGGATTATGTCTGTAAACTGGTCTGCTCCTCTGCGCATAATAGATTGTATTAGATTCAGAGGTTTCACTTTTACTTGATTAAATTATGATTAAGGCTTTGATTTGGCCATGTCAGTAGGACATCAAGTCCCTGCCCCCTTGGTGGAGAGAGTAGGAGTTTTGATGCTGGAGCCCCGGGAAGTAAACACACAGGAGAAGAACACAGAGGAGTAGAGACAGCTCCATAGACATGGCAGAGACTCCAGGAAGAGAGTGAGCCTGAAAATGCACAGCTGACCTTGTGGAGAGAACAGAGCAGCTGAACCTGGGAAGAAACGAGCCCAGGAGAGACGATACTTATCCCAGCCTACACCTGAGATTGGAAGCTGGGACTATGGAGTCTTAAGAGGAGGAGGAAGGCTGAACCCTTGCAGATGTCGGCAGCCATCTTGCTCCAACATGTGGAGCAACAGACTTTGGTGAGGGAAGTAACTTATGCTTTATGGCCTTGTGACTGTATGCTTCCATCCCAAATAAATACCCTTTATAAATGCCAACACATTTCTGTTACTGTGCATCAGCACCCCTTTAGCTGACTTATTCAAAGCTCTTTGCTCATTATTGTTTTGGGGGCACCAGCACAGTATGTGACTCAATAAATTCTGAGGGAATGAATGGATGCTTCTTCAATTCCATAAAATCTGATTCCTTAGTAAAGAAGGAGAGTTGAAGTATTCTAAGAAAGTTAAAGCCTTGTTCTTAATATTCTTTCTTTGCTTGTGGCACAAATTCAACAGTTAATTGATGGAAGATCTCTCAGGTTTTGGTAGTTCTTGAAGTAATGTACTCAAGAATTTCTAACAAGGCCCTCAAACTTTACATGGCTAAACAGAACTCTGGATACTTTCCCCCCTCTTACTGTTAAATAATGTTCTCCTTTTCAGTAGTCCCTCTTAATGCCTCAAATTCTTGATGTTAACCTTGGCTCCTTTCTTTCTCTCCCCTCTGAAATCCAATCTATTGGCAAGGTCTTTAAAGACCTGAATCTGAATCTGACCTCTTCCCACTCTCTCCTATGCTAACACCCGATTTCTAGCCATAAACATCTCTGACTTCTACAACTGTAATAACCTCCTTATTGATGTCACTGCATCCAATCTTGGCTCCCTCAGTCTAATCTTCACAAGATAGCCAAAGAAATGTATATATATATATTATGTATAAATTTATATTTTATATACACACACACACACATATATTAGATCCTACTACATTTCTGCTCAAATTTGACTTTGTTTTTTTTGTTTTTTTGTTTGTTGTTTGGCTTTGTTTAACCCATAGAATAAAATATCATTCATTACCATGGCTTACAATAATCCAGTTTCTACCTACATCTTCATTCTCACCTCTTATTCCTCCTCTCCCCACTTTAGAAAAGATACAGCCACAATTATGGCCTCCTTGCAATTCTTCAGTCACAGAAAATTTACTTCAACTTTAGAACATTTGTGTTTGGTGTTTCCTTTGCCTAGCATTTTGATCCCTAACTCATCTCATGGGTGTCTTCTTCTCAACATTGAGGTCACAGCTCAAAAACCATGTGCTTAAAAAGGCCTTGCCTGACCACCTGACCTAAAAAAGTTGGCTCCATCCTTACCGTCATTCTCCATCTCGTTATACCCACATTTATTTTTATAGCACTTATCACCATCTAAAATTATATTATGATTTATGATAGACAATTTTTTTGCTGTCTGTCTGCACTGACATAATGTTCAAGAGAGAAAAACCCATAGCTTCCTTGTTTTCTGCTTTCTCTTCAGCTCCTAGAAGGCTTGTCACCTGGTAGTTACAAAAATACAGTTGCTGAATGAATGAATGAATGCAAATCCACTTCTCAATAGATTGTTTGGGGGAAAGGACGTTTTATGCTTCCAACCCTAGGCCTCTGTATTATAGAGAATTTTGCCCACAGCTTTATCTTGGAGCATTATCAAGCCAGTAGCTATGTTTGAATAGTGAAATTCTATGATGGATTGCATAATTTTAATTATCATGACCTTTAGTATTTGGATTTTTCCAAGGACCATTCAGTAAAAACTAATTAATAGTTGGTTTTCCTGGAACTGATCAGTCAGTTGATTACTTAGCACCCTTTGATTTTTTTCTGAGTTTCTTTCCCAATACTTTCATTATAAAATGCATATTTTCACACCATTTTATAGCAAAGATACCCCTGCCTCCCATTATCATGAAGCATCGAATCCTTAGAAACTGAAGAGTGACTTGATGGCAGGAGATAGAACTCAACTTCTGGTATTGCATCAGTGATTTCCATCATGACCATGTCAATCTTTATGCCCGCTGGTACCACTTTTACCAGTAGGTGGCACACATATGATAGTAAGACAAAATGCTGGCAGATTAACTCTAGTGGTCTGAATTTGAGAGTCCTGGGAAAATCTTGTAATGAATGTATAAAAGTCAAGGGTGGTGAAGTATACATCATTTCAAAAGAGCACATATGAGAAATGTGAACACCAAAATGTAATATGGAATGACCACTTGCATTTCCTCAGTGTAATAAATGTAAAATTTTAAAAACCATTATACAGTAATATGACAAGAGATACGGAGAGTGTCAGCGGCTTTACCAGACTCTGGACTTTAGTTATTTCAAATCCTTTAGTTATATGATCTTTCTAGGAAGAGGAATATGCAATGATAATATGATGTGGACATGATTCTGTACCCTTGTTTCAAATTATTAATGCCAATGGATACTTTGATAGAAACCATAGTCATCTGTTGAAAATCCTCTTTAAATTGTGTACTAAATGTTAATGCCTTTGTAAGCATTTTCTTATAAATTACTAGTAAAAAAGAAGAAAATGAGAGAGAAAGAAAGAGAATGAGTGACAACAAAACCATGGGATAACAAATGATGGCCATATGGACAGATAAGAGCATAGCACTGGTCCTTAGACTTCATAATCTTTTACCTCTGGTTGCTTAATTCATTTTTGTGAGACACTCAAGACCACCACAACCTGAGCAATCTAAATGATCAATCCCTGCAGGCCAATCTCCTGCTTTAAGAACAAGCTCATCTAAAAAGCTCCATAGGGTTATTTAGCTTATCCATAAGGCCATGCTACATGTAGGTATTCCATTGACTAGATAACTGGAATGTCTGGTTTCCTTAACAGTTTAGTTGTCACTGTAAATAATTTTTTAGGCATTTGATTTTCTTCACTGGCCACTTGGAGCCAGATTACCCTGTATGGATAGGATAGTGTTGTTTGTGGACAAAATCATGTTTGCGAGCCTGCACAGCCTCCTATGATGTCTTATAATGAACTTGTGG
>PVKH010042506.1:0-10756 GCA_004027955.1 Chaetophractus vellerosus
CCCGGGGCCTCCCATGTGGTATGCCAGCGCCCTATCCACTGGGCTATCCAGCCGGTCCCTGAAATAAAGTTTTATAATTTAACCAAAATACCAGGCTTATATGTTTTCCTCTTCAAAGTAGACCTCTTTGAGAGATGAATCATATCCACAAATCATTGAAGAAACAGTTTTTCACTCTGAGTCTCTGGAATGGGGCATCTTAAATTACAAAAATAATGCTATGACAATGGATTTATATTTTTGCTGTTAATTCATCATATATAGATACGTCTTTCTCTGTTTTCTTGTTAGATTTATTCTCCTGACCATACCAGCAGTAGTTTTCCGTCAAATCCATCAACACCAGTTGGATCACCCTCACCTCTCACAGGTAGGCTTTTGTTTTATCGATCTAGTTAATAACATGTGGAGCTACTTGGAAATATTTTAATTTCATTTATTTTTTGATAAAATCCAGTAAAACATTCATGAACAAAATCATTTAGATTTTGACTATGAGAGAGCATTTAAACAGAGCCTTCCTGTTGAGTTCTATTTTGTAGAATATTGAAATATCTGCAGGTTTTGAATATAATTATTTATATCCCTCTTCATTCTTAAAATAATTTTTGAGAACAATTGTTATAATAGGATAAAAATAAGGTTAGGCAATCGGGATGAAAATAAAATGTGAATAAGAGGGTAAATCCGAATTTTTTATAAGATAGCATAGAATATAAGTAAGATAACCTAATTAGAAGTGTATGTAACTTCTTTCTTATTCTCCACATTTACCATGTACCATGTATAAGGCTCAGTGATGTTTCTACTAGTCAGCCTTTATTTTTAGGTTCACTAAGTTATTGTTTTGTATATATAAAAATTATTGAGGGTGATGTAATTTTTCTGCTAAGGAAAATAACTCTGTTAATGTAGATGAATATTGATAGTGGAGATAAATAAGTTCAGATTTTTTTTACTTTTTCCTGTTTTTTTCCCCTCACATTAGCTTTGGCAAGGTCTAGATACTATTTCAGAATATAGATTTGTTGAGGCACATTTGTTATTGTAAATGGGAATTTTTGGCTTTATTAGGAATAAGTTAAATTACATGAAAATGTTTACTACCTGTTAAGCTGTCGTTTTAAAACTTGAAAAGAGTTATATTTTTCTGAGGAGTGTTTGGAGAAAAATCATACTGAAGAAAAAATGCATTGGCATGTTCTGAGGAGATGCCATTAGGCAGTGGGTAAAACTGCAATATTCCTCCAACAACAGTAACAGTTCACCTCTAAAATTATTCTCTTTTCCTGTTCAAGTCATTAGTTATATCCATGTGGCTGGCTGGCTTTCTCTCTCTCTCTCTCTCTCTCTCTCTCTCTCTCTCTCTCTCTCTCTCTCTCTCTCTCTCCTCTCCCTCTCTCCCTCTCTCCTCTCCCTCCCTCGTTAAACCTTTTTGCTTTGTTCAGGGTTTCTGAAAATCAAGGCTCTGGGGTATCAGAGATCTCACATCTCACTGTCACCTGTGCTTTGTGACTCTGCTAAGAAGCATTCCAGTGTGGAGATGATGAACTGCTGGCAGCTGCTTTTAGCTATTAGCAGGTTCTGCCATTTTCTAGACACTATAGCTTCAGCTGTCTAGTAAAAGTTGAACAGCTGTTCCCCACATAGACAGGACTATGAAAGACCCATTGACTTAAAGTTGTTGTTTAACAGATAGCTGAGATTACAGGAAGAATGATGTAACTTTACCATACTCACCCCCTTTGGCACAATGTTACAAAAATTTTCAGTGTCATTTTTCCCGTAGCCAGTTCTACTGCCTCTCTTCCTCTACCTGGTAAGAAAGTGTCCTTTGACTTTAACCAACACTGGGTAGATACAGGGGAAGTCAGCATCTTTGAAGAAATATCAGTAAAATGGAGAACGAGAAACTGACAGTTTTTTAAAAAATGGTTCAAAGTAAAATCTTACATTTCCTCATCTACCTTTGTTTGAGATTTCTTGGGTGATATTCTCTTTTTCCCTTTAATTCGACTGATTAATGAATATCTATGGACAATTGTGTTATGAAGGTATGAATAGCCTTTTTCAATTCAGCTGTCATAATCAAACATACTTTCACTACTGCTGAAACAGCAAATCAAAGACTGATTTTATGCAGGTGCATCTTTCCTATCTCCTGTGTGTAGTGTTTCCTTCTTATTTCCACATCTCTTCCCCAAACACACACACACACACACACACACACACACATTGGCAGAGCAGGAATGGAAAAGAAGAGGGAAGAAAGGAAAGCAATATGTGATAAAGCATTCATAGAGGAAGAAAAAAGAAATGGCAGAGCAAATCAGAGCTCCTACATAATATGTGGAAATTATGTCTTACCTTGGGTGGCAGTGGCCTGTCGTCTAGAGTAAAAAAATCCTACCCACCATGTGGTCTCTCTATACTTGCTCTATTCTTTATCCCTGAGTGTTGGTGGGACTTAGCATAGACCTTATAAGGACAGATACACAGGTGCAGAGCCATATAGTCAGCTTCTATTGCAGTCATCCTTATTTAAGTGCCCCTGATGTTTCTTGGGAACCTTTCAGACCAGGAACATAGATTTCTACCTGGGGATTGCTTATGAGAAAGCTTCTGAGATGATGTTGTATCATTAGGATGCTTTAAGCTGAAAGAAAGAAAAACTTTGGTCTCAATGAGCTTAAACAATAAGAAAATTTGTTATCTTGACTAACAAGAAGCCCAAGCTAGAGCAAGTTTTTCGTCCAGTATGACAGAGCTCCTGCTCAACTTCACAGGTTTTTCTCAGGCTTGTGGCAGGATAGCAGTTCAGCATGCCAGCTGCAGACATAACAATGTCCAATAGAAGAAAAAGGGCCATATTTTCCTTGTGTCTTTTAAGCATCCTTTACCAGAACCCTTTTCAACAGATATTCCCTCATTGGCCAGCTTCAGGCCTAACACAGTTGCCCATGATGGGAATGGCACTACCATGTTTATCTTGGATGTCAAGATTTATCCCAAAAGCTAAGAATAGAATTACTCTCTCCTGGGTCGCATTAGGGAAGGATAGGCTCATATCTGAACAAAATCAGGGCTCTGGCTGCAAGGTAGAATAGAAGAATGCCTATGTCTACTAAAGTTGTCATTTGGGAGAAGACACAAGTATTTGAGATGTGAGAATGCGTTTACTGAGGGATCTTAGAATGCAAACAAGCAAAAGCATCTTTTGCCTTTTTTAAACATCCAGAGTAATAATGAATAAAATTCAGTAATTGCAGTGTTCAGTAACAGTCTTCAGAACATTCATAGTAAAAAATAAATATGTAATGGATTCCTCAGTATGGGCTAGTTTAATGAATGAAATATTTATTTTAGCATCTGCCAATGTTCTTGTTAAAGCAGTTGCCACACTTCAAGTTTTCAATCTAATGGAGAAGATAAGATAAAAACACATGAAAGTATAGCTATCAGAATTTAGAGTGGTCAGGATAGGCTTAATGAAGAAAGCAGGATTTTACAGTGGGAGAAGACATTTTCTGGGTATAAGTGAAGATCATAACAAAGATCCAGATGTTAGAAAGTACAGGACTTGTTCATTCAGAGCATTGAGATGACAGGTTACAGATGTTTCACATCTACAAGTATGAAGCACTGAGATGGAAAGTTAGGATGGAACTAGATTGTGGAAAGCAGTCAGTGCTATGTTAAAAATTATCCAACCTTTTCCAGACATGGAAGAATCTCATGAAAGTTTGTGTTTAAGAATAAAATTACAAAGGGAACCAACTAAAAGAATAAAACACATGATAAATGGCCCTAAAAATTTCTCTCAGCCACATTAATTATCTATTCTCCAAATTAATCAATTGTAGTAGGCAAAGTACTTAATAATTACCACTCATAGTGAAAGATCAGAACCACTGAGTGAATTTTCGGTTTAGTGATCAAAGGCCATCCAGATTTTCTAGCCAAAGAATTCAATTATACTGTTCTCCCAGCTAACCATCAATGTTCAATAAATTTTAATATCAAGTAAGTTAATTATAATCCTTCTCGAATAAGAGATAGCTCTTTGGGATGCTCAGTCAAAAGCCCGGGACAATTTCAGGAATTTTTTCCTGCATAGAATAGTTGAAATCATGTGTTTATTTAATAAGAGAGCCCAAAACTTCTATATATGTCTATCATCAGGTATCAGGTGACAGGGAAGAAAAGGGAAAATATCATATTCAGTAGGAACCTACTAAGATTTCAAGCCTTTACACTTTTCTTTTCCATACTCAGGTATTGATGCTGTAGTTGATGATTGCGGGCTAGAGATACCAATATATTTCTAAATTTAATTTTTATATTTAATTCACTCACTACTTTTTTCAAAGAAGTCAGATGTAGACATAGGTCTGTCTAGTGTCAGAGGCATACTAGCATATAGCCTGTGCCCAGTATTTGAATCTCACCCCACCAAAGGTCTCATCAATAGCTTATCAGTAGTTCAAGATTGCAAAAGTCTTGAAATATGCACTTTTTTCCTTCGTTGATTATACAATTGACCTATCATCAGTAAGATATAATAATAATGTCCTATGGTTAAAAAGACCTGTAGGCTCATGAAGTGAGTGCTTTCATATCTCTTACCTCATTGATTAGCTTTGTAAGGCAGATTAAAAACAACAACAAAATGATGTTTCTCACAAAGTTCATCGACGATGCAGGTTCAACCAGAATGCCAGTCCACCAACTCCTAGTATCCACTTAACTTTAGTGCTTCTTCTTTGAGTGTTTCAGCTATAACATTGACTTCTACTTTACTAGCACTGTCTAGCCAACCATCCATCCGTTCCCTTTGTAACTAATAGTATGAATTCTTTAGATGACTAGGTGGGGTTAGAAGAGCTCTCTGTCCAAAGAAATATAACTTGGCATTTGTGAAGTTCAAATAGATATTGGTGATTTAACCATAATTAGTATTCTATTTTATCCAAATGCATTTCAAATGGGCATTGTAACCTGTAATAAAACAAAAATGGGTTTGAGTAGACCTGTATTTTTCTCCAGTTTAATGGATAACATTTTGGGGATAGACCCTAGCATAATTTCTTAATTGTATCACTATGAAACAATATGAATGTAGGTGACTTCTGATCTGAGTAACTCAGTGTACACCTCTAGTACCTCAACACTAAGCTAATTAAAAGCCACAAAACCTGTCTGTCTGTATGCAAGGCACATGCATGCTAACAGTTCTGAGATGTTTAAATATAAAGCTTTTGTTAATTTTCCACACAGATTAAGTAATTTTATGAGTAGGCCCCTGTTACAGGATGATCAACCAAAGGAGGGTGAGAAGGTAAAATAAATTAATGAAAAGTAAGATAATGTAAATGCTAAGGGAAAATATTTTTAAAATATTTTAGATGGGTTGTTTTCGGAATAGATTAACTTCCTATCCATATAAAAATTCATAATTCTGCATCAGTGCTTAGAAAGCACTAATGCACTGAAATTGGTAGAGTGTTGGCTGGTTGTTTTTTATATGAATTCTTCATATAGTCAGTTACTGAGTTTTTCTGGTTGCTGAGTTCTAGTTGTTAATTGTAAAATTAGCCCATAAGCTTTTGTTTTAATAAGCAATTTTAGATTATACCTGATTTGTGTAGAGTTGCTATATCATTACCATATGTCTAGCAGGAAGGCTTTAATGATCCTAATAATTCACTTGTATTTTACTTAGAGGTGAAAAAAAAAGTTAGTTCATGAAATATATAATATCTTTTTTCCCAACAATCCTGGTGTTTAAAATTTTTTGTGTAATCACAACAGCATGCATGTAATTAATTATGAAGTCTAATCAGGTTATTAAGAATAAGTGTATCCAGCTTTTCAACTTGCAAAATGTATGTGATTGGGAATACATTTACTAGGTTGTTCAGTAATTAAATGGTTTTGTTCAGCTAAAGTGAACTATAATAGTTCCAATTTACTTTAAGTTTTTTTAAATAAATGTGTTCTCTTAGATTATCTTTAGCTTCCTAAATGTGGCAAGACTGACCTTCAACAACAGGCTCCACTGGAACACATTTTAAAAGGTTGTTTAGCAATAAATGAGACAAGTTATGTAAACCTTCCACTTCCAACTTCAGGTTTCTAATATAATTCAGATTGTCATTGAAGCTTTTATTAAGAATAGTTATATATATTTAATTGAATGCCCTTTGTTATTTTCAAAAACACAATTAAAAAACAGTAAAGATTTTAGATCAATGTTTTTTTGTCTTTTTCCTTTTGAAGCAGTATTTTTTTTCTGTTTTCTCAACTCCCTAAAGTGTTATATTAATAAGGAACATAATTTTTAAAATGTATTGGGCTTGTAAATAGCCAATACTGTGTTGAAGGCTCTGACAAAAATTTTCACATAATTATATTTACATTTTTTAATATCTTTACCTTTTCCTTCTGAATATCATCAAGATCACTGCTTTTGTGGGTTTTGTTTTAACAGGTACTAGTCAGTGGCCCAGACCTGGAGGGCAAGCTCCTTCATCCCCAAGCTATGAAAACTCCCTCCACTCCCTGGTAAGAGCCTCTTAGAAACATATAGTCACTTTTATCTCTTGATTTGGAGTTTGTTTTTTCAGTAAATCTCGTGTAACAACTCAGAAACAGTAGGATAACATTACACATGAATTCTTTGCTAACAAATGGCTTGATTTAGTTGAACAATATAAGATGGGTTGGGTGTGCCTTTTGCCATCTGTTCTTTGGGACATCAGGTTTCTGGTCTCAAGACAGCTGGTGTTAAAATAGTGTTTGGGAATTTCTGCTTCGACATATCAAGAGTTGAATTTTTGTATAGTTTTCTGTCCTCGTGTAAGAGGAAACTTAAAGTTTTAAAAAAGAGACCAAAAAAAAGAAAAAATTTATCCAGCAATTCAAAATGATTCTATTTTACTCTTTCTCATGTGATGATATTGTGCATAGTTTATTACATTTTCATTAAAAATTTTAATGTGTCGATTATTTTTGTCAAAAACATTATTTAACAAAAACAAATAGGGCAGTAGAATAAAGGAGCCTTACTAGGTACTGAAAATGATGAATTTGTGGTGGAATGTTGACTACTGTTGCTGTCCTATGCTTACATTTCTAACACAGAAGTACAAAGTTTAATAAATATAAATAAATAAGGATGATTTGATGGAATGCTAAGCCAAGCTTATCATTCAATAATTCCAGGTTGCAAATAGAAAATTTCTTTTTCTGTGACTAACAGAACATTTTAAAGGAAAATTTTCTTCTCACATATTTTGTAAGCAAATATAAGCAATGTATGCTGTTTAATGCTAACCTTATAACTTCACTGTTAAGTCCCAGCCTTCTCATACCTTAATACAAGTAGTTCTCTCAGGTCTCCGCGTTAACTTTACTAACATTTTATGCTGACATGCACATCAGCTTTTTCCTCATCTCTTTTGGAGTTAATCTTAACCTGTGCTTTGCCTCCTGTTCTGTCTTGACTTTGCCAGAAAAATCGAGTTGAGCAGCAACTTCACGAGCATTTGCAAGATGCAATGTCCTTCTTAAAGGATGTCTGTGAGGTACTATTTCTTTTAGATGGTGCCTTTTTTTTGTGTTTGGTTACTTATACTTCCCAGTATCCGTTTAAAATCTTCAAACTATACAAACTCCAAAGTCTTTTAAAATCAAACAATTCACCATTTCAGTTTTTGTAGCAGTATTAAGAATAGACTTTTGTTCTTTTATGTTGTCAAGAAAGATTCTTTTTAAAGGAGCTCTACTGGCATGTGCTTTTGATTTTTAAAATTCTAATGTGTTTGTGTATGGGGGCATGTGTGTATCCAAGAGACAATGTCATTTCCTCAGTTTTGTCAAAGAGGGTATTTGGATGTGTTCACAATTTCAAATGGGTATGTTTAATTCACTTAAAACAAAAATTACAATTTAAACCTGAGTGGATTTGAGGACCCTACCTCAAATTACTTCCATTTCAAAGGATCAGTATTAAAAATACAGGAGTTACCCTTTTTTATTAACTATAATTGCTTGTTGGACACAGTGACCTTCACCTTTCTTAGAAGCCAAGAGAAATAACTTCATGATAGATTGTTAAATTCATTTTAAGCAGTGATTTGTTTCTGAAACTTTGTTTATTTAGTATAGTATCAGATAGGTTTTCTTTTTTCATTAATTTGTAGTAAAGGTAGTCGCTTTTAAGCCACTTGATACTGCATTTCACTTGCTGTCTTGCATATACCCAAAGTAGAAAACCTAGCGGTTTAATGAATTTAACAAGCATCAGCAGTAACCTCCATGTTTTGTTTTGTTTTGTTTTGTTTTGTTTTTCTTTAATTCCACAGCAGTCTCGAATGGAGGACCGTTTAGACAGACTGGATGATGCTATCCATGTGCTGCGAAACCATGCTGTGGGACCTTCTACCAGTTTGCCTGCTGGTCACAGCGATATACACAGTTTATTGGGACCATCCCATACGCCAATTGGAAGCCTCAATTCAAGCTATGGAGGATCAAGCCTTGTTACAAGCAGTCGATCAGCTTCAATGGTAAAATAGCACTAGTGTTTTGTTAATAACCCCTAAAACCTATGGTCCTAAATGTTTCTCTTGGTCTTAGTAACCCTAAGGTAGCATGCATCTACAAATCAAGTGAATATTTGCTCATTTTTCCTCCAGTTTTTGCAAACTGCCATGATTGTGGGAAAATAGACAATAGATAACTCACCTGTGCTAGTGTTTTCCATTTTTTGGAATCTTTGGGGAAAAGGATATTTCTTTTTTTAAGTTAAAGAGTGGCTTTAAAGAATTACCTTTAATGTCTTGGGGCTTGGTCATTGGCTCAATATTGGCCCATAAAATCCTGCCATGACTATGTGCAAAAACAGAGACTTTCTGCAGAGATCATTTTAGCTTATACTTGGATTTTTTCCAGATGTGTAATAATTGGCAGAACGGGTTTTTTTTTGCCCTTAGTGTATAGGAAGTTTGAATGGCAAAAACAGTAAAACAAGACTAAATTTCAAGGGTTCTGGTATAGAAAAGCTGTTTATTGTCCTTTGGAACCAACCTTCAATAGCAGAAGGAATGTGGAAGCCTAATTTGTACAGGTCCAAATTTAAACTTTATTCCCAATGGAAAAAAAATTGGGAAGTAGGTTTAAGAACAGCTGTAATATAAGGAACAATGAAAGGAAACAATTTTAGATTAATCCCCAAAGAGAATGAAATAATTCAATCCATCTTTTAAAATACATGGTAATTCTGTAGAGGGAATTAAAAGTTGAATTCTACAGCCATGCTCATGAAAAAAAAAATCCATGTTAAATATCTTACATTATGTTTTATCCACATTGTCTTTTAAAGGAATGAAGTTCTTTTTGAACCTGCTATTTAACTGATACCATGTGCTTACATAGTTAAGACATGGTTTTTAAGATTCATTGCATGCTGCAAAATATTCCCCTATGAAACAAATTCCTAGCTGGAAGGCTCTAAAACTCACCTATCATCAAAATAATTAGGTACCCCAAATGCTGAAGGCTTGTGTTCTGTAAATAGGATTGATTCCAGATTTTCACATTCACATGTCAGACAACTATTTATATTCATTTTGGAGCCACCAAAGTCAACATCAAACAATGCTGCCTGGTTTCCTAAGAACAGTGTTTTCAGCAACCTGGCTGACATGAGATGCCTGCATATCTTAACAACCAACCTTTAAAAAAAAAGGGTAAAAACCTTAGAATTTAGGTTCCTTTTAAATTAGTTTTTGTTGCTATTGATAAACTAGTAAACATGATATTTATAAATTATGAAGCACATATTCTTAGTCAAAGTAATAGAATAATTTTAATAGTATAAGACTAATAAGATATCATGGATGTGAATGGAAAATAGAAAATTCATAATTATTTTTCTGAAAGACTAGTGATTCCCATTTAGAAAAATGACTAGAAAACCAATATATTCAAATGCCAAGTTGGGCATAGTTGCAATATTTGCAGTTCTTAGTCTTTACCTCCTAATCACTTTTAATTCTTCTTTGTTACTAGCTCACTGCTCCTGTTCTAGCTTATGTGCTACAACATTTGATATGCTTCTGACCTTAAATATTTGATACACTTCTGGCTCCTCCCAATTAATATGGAGGGTGTATGAAGTGGAACTTATGTCTTTGAGAGGTTGTCTTTACCAACTTTGGATATGCGTTGATATGAAAAGAGATTTTTCAAATATTCAATCTCAAAAGCCTAGTACATTTTTAAAAGACTTGTAAAGGGAGAAATTGTTTCATTAGATATTGCCTTGAAGTTTATAGAAATATGTTGCCTACTTAATATTATCAACAAAAGAGCTACCAAAGATATTTTTTTATTTTAATAATATATTTTATTTAATCCAGTATGTCCAACATATTATGATTTCAACAGATAATCAATATGAAAACTATTAATGAGATGTTTACATTTTTTTCATACAAATCTTGTGTGTATTTTGCACTTACAGCATTCAGAGATAGTCTTTATTTTTTTTTTTTTTATTTTTTTTTTTTAAAGATTTATTTATTTTATTACATATCTCCCCTTCCCCCCCGTTGCGGCGACGCGCCGAGACTTGGTCACTGCGCAGGCGCGGCTTTCCCCGCTTGTGGGCGGCTTCTGCTTCCATCACGGCCGGCTTTTCAGTTCGCGGGTGGCTGGCTGTGCTCGATTTGCAGGCGACCTGCCCTGCCCG
>PVKH010042508.1:0-10816 GCA_004027955.1 Chaetophractus vellerosus
CCGGATTCCATTGACTGACGGCTTCTTCTCAAGGATTTTCCTCTCTGTCTAAATTTCATCCCGCCTATAAAGGACTCCAATAATCCGAATTAAAGCCCAACCTCATTCAGTTGTGCTACACCTTCACTGAGGTAACAGCCTCAAGAGATCCCATTCGCTATGGGTCCACACCCACCAGACTGTGGAGTGAGGCGTCCAAACTGGGGTACTCAGTTCAGTCCACCATAGCCACGTCTGTTTGCTTTTCTCTTCTGTTTTTCCCCCGTCCACATTCTTCCTTTTTTGGATGCCATCTTTCTGAACAAACGAAATTGTTAAAACCGTTAAAGAGAAATTTAAGAAAGCATATTTTTTGATCTCCCATTGTCATCCTGTTATCATTGAGTTTTAACTCTGTCTTCCACCATGTTCCCACAGGGGTAACTATTGTATATGAGTGGAATCCTATTATGTATACAATTTTGTACTTTGCTTTTAACACTTAATATTTACTTTTTCAATCAACAGATATTAATTGAGCTCCTACTATGTGCCAGGCATTGTGGCTAGGTATACATCAATGAACAAAGTAGACATAAATCCCTGATGTCATGGAACTTATGTCTAGTTCTGGGAGAGCCACAATAAATATAATAAATATGTTAGACGATTATAACTTTTATGGTAAAAACAGTAAAGTTAAAGAAGATTGGGATTATTAACATAAAAATACTTTCCCATATTGCTACTGTCTTCCTGTGTAGTGATTGTTCATGATCCTTGATGTCAATGGACTAAAATTTTTTGTGAACCTTAGGATTATATAACTTCAAATCTGGAGAGGATTTATGGAGGTCCATAAAAAAGAAAGGACTTGCTTAATATCACATAGTCCCGAAGTGGCAAAGCAAGGACTTTTACATTTGAATTAATTTTCATTAATTCTAAAAACAGTTCTTTCAGTACTCTACAATGCTCTTTATCTATTGTGGGATATTTAATTTGTTTCTAACTTTTTATTGTTATAAATAATGTTTCATTGAGCACCTTTATATAAATGCCATCCGAATGAAAGTAGCAATTTTATTAACAATAAAAAATCATGATAGTAAATAATAGAAAAGACTAATATTTATTTGCACTTATATTTGCCAGGCACAGTGCTCAGGCTTTACATGAAATAATTTAAGTCTGACAGTAAGTAGCATTACTTTCCTCTTTTTACATACAAGAAAGTGAAGGGATTCAAACTCTGCTCTGTCTGAGGCCAGAGTCAGAACTCTCAGCCACCATGATATATAGCATTCTGTCCTTGACTATTACAAAAGCACATTTCAAAAACCAAAATGAGTACCTCTCACCCTGCAGCCTGCCCACACCCATGTCTCGGATGTGTACTTTTCCTTTTTCTTGTTTCTTAATAAACTCTTTACTCCATTGCCTACCCTAAAACAAAACAAACAAAAAGAAAAAAAAAAAAGGTGATCAGGAAGGTATATTTATTTAATACTTAAGAGTTTACCAAGAGCTTTTACATATTAGGTTTAACTATATCTAATAGCTATCTTTATGGTTTTAAAAAAGAACAGTTGAATATTGGTAATTTCTTATGTTCAACCTATTATTCCCATCAGTCTTCAAAACAACACAGTGAATTCCGTGATTCTCATGCCTGTTTTGTAGATGAGTAGTGTATTTTAGATGGAGCTTGGACCCTGGGAAATTTGGTTAATATTTGTAGAAAGAAAGGAAGTAAAAGGGGAAAAAGCAAGGAAAGTGTTGTGCTTCATGTAAGGTAAAAGCAGCTGCTAAGCCACGTGGAAGAATCCTGGCTCTACCTCTTAGGGCAGGGGTTCTTAACCTTTTTTTGTTCCATGGACCCCTTTGCCAGTCAGGTGAAAACCACGGACCCCTTCTCAGAATGTAGCGGCAGATAGTTTTATGACACTCAACATCGGAGGTCAGATAAAATAAAAAATCAGTTGATTTTTCCTTTCAATTCAAGCTCACAGGCCCCCTGAAATCTTTGGGGTCCATGGACCCCTGGTTAAGAACCCCTGTCCTAGTGGCTTTGTGACTTCCGGCAAGGTGTTTGATCTGTTTGTACCCCAGTTTTCTCATCTGAAAACTGTGAGTAATAAAATTACTCTCATGATGTTTTTGTAGGCATTAAATTTTAAAATGGGTGGAAAGCGTCTTGTATAATACCAGCAGAAACTAAGCCATCAATAAGAGGCCATGGTGATAATAGTTCCTTCTGTCGCCACTGTTTTTCAAACCGAAACCTCTTCTTTCCCTAACCATGATGTTTCAGTAAAACATGCAAAAAATCTCTTTTTAAATGGCATTGATAAATTCCCAAGCCTTGACACAATTTGGGATTCTCGCTCTTTCCAGATGAGGCTCTCGTTGCCTCTGGTGGTGTGGCAGGTCAGGTGGGTGGTTTGCGGGGCCACAGTGGAGAGGGAGGCCCGGGAGTGGACAGCCCACCCGGCCAATCCACTCCCGCCCATCCCTCCAAGGCCGTCTCTGATTTTATGCCCTCTTGACCCCCCCGTGCCTGTACGTGTGGGCGTAGCTGTGTTCTTCCAACCACACGCATTGGGGCCTTTCCTCCTTGATCCGGTGGTCCTGGCAGCTGCCCTGGAACCTGGACAGTCCAGCTGGAGTGGGGTCTGCTCTGTGTGTCTGCTTCACAAGGTGTGGGTGGGGAGGCCCTTCCATGTGGTGGGGTGTCATCGCCAGAGCTGAAAGGCCGAGTGTGTAGCCCTTTGTGCTGCTGCACCACACAATGGGCTGAAAGAGCCGTTTGTGGGAAGGGACAGCACATCTTGAGCATGCCCGCCTGGATTTTTCTGCAGCCAGCTAGTCCCTTAGTGGGGCAGTGGGCTTTGGGTTGCTAGCTGCTTTCAACATCAGGAAATCATGTGGCCCTGCCTGTATCTCTTGGGAAAAACTTTGCCTTGGAGCGGGGCTTGTGGGGGGAGAAGCGCAGGCTTGCAGAAAGAAGGCTTCTCTCTTCCTCGTTTTACAATTAAAATCTTGGCAAGAAAACAAGCCTTTTATTTCTGTTGCCTGTATCAGCAGCAGATTCCCAAATTGAACTCCGAGGCACCGTCCTCGCTTCATCAGACTCCAGCTTTTCCGGATGCACGCAATTTTGCTTCTTTAGTTGACGGGGACTCTAATAACTCCAGGTGCTGAATGGGCGGTGGGGAGTACAAGTCTGTAGAAACACAGCTCTAAAGCAATACAAACACAGAGGGAAAAAACGGGCAGCCTGTCAAAGGGAAGTGCTGTATTAAAGCGGTTTATCTCTATTTACATTGGAAAAAAAAACTCTCCTTTAGTTTAACACCAAGTTTGGTAAATACTTTATGGTAGAGCTTACATGGCAGTGTATTAAATAACAGTGTCGCTGAAATACCTTTAGTGAGGAAAGGTCAGCAGGATATATTGTGAGATGAAACACAGCAGATTATGAAGCAATATATGAACCCTTTTTATAAAAACACAGGCATTGTCTTTATATAGGTACTGGCATAGAAAACGAAAACAAAAACAAATACCTGGAAGGGTACCCACATGATGTGGGTGGTTGGATCATGAGTTTTGTTTTGTTTTTCTCATCTCTATTTTCCATTCTTTTCCTGCAATCAACAGGTATTACTCATAGAATCACGGTGAATGAGAGTATATGGGGGGAGGGGAACCTCATTTCCTGCTCAGGCCTTCCTTTTTTACCCAGTCCAGCATATTTGAGTGCCTTCAAGGGACCAGAACAGGTGCCCAAGCAGGCAGCAGAGCCCTGGGCTCTGCCTTCACGGAGCTGACATTTTAGTGAGAGTGGTTTTTTAGTTACAAATATTTTCAGTTAAAAACATGAAAATAATTACAATTTGCAATAAGTGCTGTGAAAGAAAAAGGCCAGGGGTTAGCTGAGGAGTAACTGGAGGGGGTGGAGGTTCCACTTTAGGAAGGGTGATAGGTGGGCCCCCGGGAGGGTGTGACCTTGGAACCTGAAGGCCCAGAAGCAGCTAGCCTCATGGAGAGACCAGAGAGCATACCTGAGTCACAGGGAAGGAGCAGCGGATGCAAGACTGAGGGAGCCTGCCTCCTTGCCGCAGGTCACTCGGTGACACCAGACCTGGAGCCCTGCCCAGGTGTGAGACATCTATAATGTTGGGAAACATGACTGAGGCCCCAGGATCGGCCTTGTAACTGGGGCAATAAGGGCAACTTTATGGCTACACAGACTGTTTCATGAATAAACAAATAAGAGCTGCTATATAAGAGAAGGAGGAAGGCATTGGGTTTGATTTGCTGGCCTTGTACTTTGGTTCATTTTAAATAGCAGCTCTAATGCCATCTTCCAATGCCGGACAAGCTTCTAGCCCTGCCCAGGAGATTCACAGACCCTTTTCCCTTGTCCTCTTGTACATTCTTTGTACTAAACCAGTGGATCCTCAGCCTGAAGGCAACACTGGAGTCCTAATTAATAGCCTTGAAATCCTGGTGTGGTGGAAGTGTTTGAAGGTGCCATTTCCCACAAGGATTTAGTATTTATTCATTCTTTGAAAAAGAGGGACACAGGTGAACGAAGTCCCTGAATATCAGATTGAGGAATAAGACTGTACACAGAGGCAACAAAAATTGTACTCATATTGAAAGGTGCATTTGCGTTAACAGTAAACTGATAGAGTCCTCTCTGAAAGGCAATTGGGCAATACAAATCACAAACCATAAAATACTCAGATCCTTGGACCCAGGAATTGCCATCCAGGGAACTTACGCCAAGGTAATAATTTTTTTGAAAGGAGAAAAACAAAGATAGCAGCATTATGTGTAGCAATCAATAGTGACTCGATATTCTAGAGTTTCTAACGCATTTTCCTCTACAGTATTCACAAGGGCTTCACAATATTCTTGGGAGGTAGGTTATTATCCCCATTTCACAGATAAGAAATGAAAGGTCAGAGAGGTCAATGAGTGGCCTTAGGTCACAGTGGCAGAGCCCAGCACATGCTTCCTGGGCCTGGAGGGTTTGGTACAGTGGTGGGTGTTAAGAAAACATAGGAAGGGGACCAAGAGTGAAAACAATTGTCATACTTAATCTGTGCCTGGTACTGCCTCAAATGTTTTACAAATATTATCTGAATTAATCTTTACAAGGATCAGAGAGGTTGGGTAGCTTGTAAAGGAGGCTTCACACCCTGTCGGGCCACATCCAGAGCTTTGAGGTGGTTTCAGCTGTGCTTGTATTGCCCTCTGCCTCACAATAGTACATTTCTGAATGAGTGAATAAAAGAGTGAACAAATGAATGAGTAGATTGGAGGGGTTATGACATGAGAACCAGCTTCCACGTGGCCTTGGCCATCAGGCTTTCCCATGGATGAGAAGGGTCTTTCGTAGTTTCTACATGCCATGCAGTTTGCCCAAGCCTCTCCCAGGAGAGTTACAGCTCTGCTGACCCTGGAAGCCACTTTTGCCAATACCCTTAGCCTAAAAGCTCTCTTTACTTACCCATCACCTCCCTTGCAAAAAATGCCCAGAGCCAAATGAGTCTAGGGTAAACCAGGCATGGAGGGTATGGACCTTTAGCAACAGAAGGAAGCCAAGCTATTTCCACATGGTGAAATATTCTGCAGCCATTAAAATGATAAATATGACCATGTAGAAATATGGGAGAGTGCTCGGAAATAGCATATATCCAAAAACACCAACTACAGCAGTGTGCATTTACATGGATAAAGACTGGAAGAGATCATACAGGAATGGAAACTGGGCAACAGTGTTGGGATTGAATGGTGTCAGCGCCCACTTAGTCTGCTAAGATAGGAACCTCTGGGTCCTGCCCCACAAGCCTGCTTCCTCTTCCCTAAAAGTCAATCAGACACAAACTCCTGTGGATTCTATGTCAGGAAGTATATTGATTTTGGTGCCTGTTCTTCATCCTCAATACCAGTGTCCTGGACCAGGCTTTCACTCTCTCTCACCTAGACCCCCCAAATGGCCTCTTTTTTTTTTTTTTTAGATTTTTTTAATTTATTTTATTACATATCTCCCCTTCCCCCCACTGCGGCGACGCGCCGAGAGTGGTCACTGCGCAGGTGCAGCCCTCCCCGCCTGTGGGCGGTCTCCGCGTCCATTCACGGCCGGCCCTCAGTCCGCGGGTGGCTGGCTGCGCTCCATCCGCGGGCGACCTGCCCTGTCCGTGGCAGCTTCTTGCCCTGCCCACGGCGGCTCCGGCCCGCCCATGGCAGCCTGCCATTCTCAAGGCGGTCTGCCCGCCAGGAGAGGTCCCCGGGAACCGAACCCGGGGCCTCCCATGTGGTATGCCGGCGCCCCATCCACTGGGCTATCGAGCCGGCCCCCCCAAATGGCCTCTTAATTGGTCTCCTGGCCTCCGTTCTCTCTCCCGCTGTCGTCCATCTTGGACACGGTCAGAGTGATCCGAATGTAAAACACATCGGATCATGCCACTTCCGAGTTTAGAAGCCTCTATTTATTGTTGCCATTAAGAGGCATGTCCAGAGTCCTCCGCACGTCATAAAAGGACCTTTACAATCTCACCACTCCAGTCTTATCCCAGCATGTCGTGAACTCTATTCCCTCTGGGCCTCTGTGCCATCTCGTCTTGGCCCTTCCCCCTTCTCTTCAAGGCCAAGCTCAAAGGTTCCATCCTCTTGTGAAGCCTTCACCACCGACCCTGGGAGAGTTTGTTCCTTTACCCTCCTAACTTACAACGAATCATGCTGTGTCGTAATTGAGACCTTACAGCTCTTCTTCTCACTAAACTCTGAGCCTCTTCAGGGCAGGGACCATGTGTCTTACTGTCTCTTCCACCCCAGACTCTTTGCATTGTGCCTAGGAGTAGAGAGGCCATGTGTGCTGATTGAATGAATCAGTGATTGAGTGACACAGTTTACTTTCTATAATGTTTTAAAGTTGATTTAATAATAAATTTTTGAAATTTATCACAGTAGACAGAGGCAATATAGTGTGAATAGAGAAGTAGGCAAACTGTGGAGTCAACAGATTGAGTTCAAATTCTGGATCTGTCACATTCTAAGCTCAGTTTCCTCATTTATAAAACAGACATGATAATAGTACCGGATAGGATGGTTGTTAAGAAGCAAAAGAAGAATTGCAAGTACGGTGCCCAAGTACAATCGTAAGAAAAAAATGCCAGCTAGCCACAATAATTGTCATCATTGAGAGAATAATGTGCTCTTATGTAAACATCTTTGTTGCTTCCTTCTGCCTGTTTTTTTTTTTCAATGTAAAGTTTTTAAAGCTTTGACCTCAGTTGAAATGTGATTACAGTCATGCAAAATGATGAAGACGGGGTGGCAGAAGAATAAACTCAGCACTTCTTGTAGGGTCTTTTCCGACCCAGCTTCCCTCTTTTAGGGCTTTCTCCTTGGTAAAGCTTACTCATGAGTTCCGGCACAGGCCAGGAACGGGTCTAGGGCTGATCAGAAGAGAGGTGCTTCTGAGCGTGGGTTTCTACCCTGCTCACAGAACTCCTCCCATTTGCTGTCATCGCTCATTAGTGGACTGCTTTTGTTGCTGGACTCCAAGTTTCTCCCTGCTGGCATCATGTCTATGTTGCTCCCCCGAGATCAAATTAAGACGAATGGATGAAAATTGTTGGGTATCAGATTTCTGCTCAATGTAAAAGAAGTGATTCCTTACAATTAGAGAAGACTCTCAATTGCAATAATGAGCTCCCATAATTGGAGATATTCGAGCTAAAGTGGATGTTCATTTATGGAGAATACTGAAAGAGAGTAATAGATTTCTGCTTTTCGTAGGAGATTGAGTTAGTGGTGCATGGCCACTCAAAGTCCATATTTAAAGGACTGGGCAGGTGTCTGAACTCTTCCTCCAGTTCAGATTGAGGGTCTGTATGCACCGGGGTTATCCAAGAGTGGGTGCTAGTGTGGAGACCAAGAGACCCAGGTTCTTGACGTTTGAGCGTCCCTGCATCAATGTTTGCCAGATATCAACGCACTACAGCTTAATTGAAATTGATGAAGATTATAATATGTACAGTGTGGAATCCCCAAATCCTCCTGAAATATAATTAGTGTACAAAGGCTGATGCCAGGGCTCCTGTTTTTAGTTGTGTGCCTTGAGAAGACACCCAATCTCTCCATGACTCTCTTGACACATTCCTATGTAATATGGCCCATACCACATGGTCTCCTAACTCTAGAGGAAGACAAAATGATGAAATAAGGGTTGTTCTTTTGTATTTGGGGACAAGATGTGATTTCCTGACCACATGCTGTAAGGCAAAGATGGTTCCTAGGATCTTGCCTATTTGACTAGAGCAGGGGTTCATAATTAGGGTTTCATAGATAGGCTCCCTGGGTCCTTAAAGCCCCTGAAATTGTATGTAAATTTGTGTGCTTATGTGTGTTTTCCTGGTGAGAAAAGTCCATACTTTTATGGAATTTTCAGTAGGGCCCTTGACTCCAAAATGTTAAGCACCATTTACTTCCATTAATGACCTGCTCAGCAGTCAAACTGAAAATACCCCTGGGTGAGGTAACATTGTAATCATTTCCACTTTAGTATTAATGAAAAAATCTGAGTTTTGTAAGAGGCTGGGAACGAGCTAGGGAGAAGGGATGCGCATGCAGGGATGGGGTTGGGGGGGAGGGAGCATTTATGTTCTAAGAGTGAAAAGGGAAATTAGAGAAATAATTAACAGGGTGCATCTTCTCTGCCCACTAGACAGTTCTTCACAGAGCAGACCCCAGGATAGGGGTCTGATTTATCTGGAAGTGCAAGTCCAAGCCTCAAGTGACACCTGATTTTTGTTCTCAGACTGATCACTTAACACCTCCCAAGGGCGTCTCCACGATACCATCGCGGACAATGAACAGGGCACCTCTCAGCTCTGGGGAGCCTGCCAAGCGCCTCTGCCCTGTCGGGCTGTGAGTGAGGCTCAGTACCTGGCCGGAGGGGGAAGGCGTGCCAGCCAGCCCGCCATTCCAGGCGCGGGGGCTGCTGGACTGTGGCAACTTTGCAGGGTTCAGCAGAAACAGTCGTGGTCTGCGAGTCCCCAGCTCTAGTTCCTGAGGCAGGTCACCGCCACCTCTGAACTTCAGTTTTCCCCGGTCTGTAAAAAGAGGAAGCTGGAAGACCCTGACCCACCCAGATGCTATCTCCGGGCGAAGGTGCTGCTCCTTTAAGAAGGGCGGGGGCGAGGAAGAGGTGGCCGCGCCCCCTTCCTCTGCGCGCAGCGCCCGCGCGACCACCTGTCTCCGGCCTCGTCCCGCCCTCCTCGGGAGGGGCGGGGGAGGAGAGGGCGGAGAAGGAAAGCTGAGGATTTACCTTGCGCGGCGGGCGAGTGGCGCATGCGCACGGCCGGACAGGTCCGCGGCGCCCTCACTTCCTGGCATTTTCCCCTCCCCCTCCTCGCCGTTACCCTGTACATCCGGGTCACTTGCCCTCCCCTCTCGGAGCCGCCGCCGCCACCGCCGCCACCGCCTGGCTCGTAGCGGCTCCGCCACAGGGGCAGGTGCGGAGGTGCTCCTGGTCCGGCCGCAGCCGCCGCTCCCCCGCTCCGGGCCCGGAGCTCCCCCTAGCGCCGCTGAGGAGCCGCCGGCGCGGCTCGAGGAGGGCGGAGGAGCGGGGCTGAGAGCCGGGAGGCTCGAGCGGAGGATACAGGGACAAGGACAGAATCGCTATCACTGGCTGAAGATGCCCAACCTACAGAATCCGAGAAGGAAATTTATAATCAGGTGAATGTAGTATTAAAAGATGCTGAAGGCATCTTGGAAGACTTACAGTCATATAGAGGAGCTGGCCATGAAATACGAGAGGCAATCCAGCATCCAGCAGATGAGAAGTTGCAAGAGAAGGCATGGGGTGCAGTTATTCCACTAGTAGGCAAATTAAAGAAATTTTATGAATTTTCTCAGAGGTTAGAAGCAGCATTAAGAGGTCTTCTGGGAGCCTTGACAAGTACCCCATATTCTCCCACCCAGCATCTAGAGCGAGAGCAGGCTCTTGCTAAACAGTTTGCAGAAATTCTTCACTTCACACTCCGGTTTGATGAACTCAAGATGACAAATCCTGCCATACAGAATGATTTCAGCTATTATAGAAGAACATTGAGTCGTATGAGGATTAATAATGTTCCGTGTTACAGATATTTTGTCCCCATGTTCTTAGAACAAAGAACCCTGGAGGGAAATTGACCTGGGATAGGAAAACTACTGTTGTTGGCAGAAGGAGAAAATGAAGTAAATAATGAATTGGCAAATCGAATGTCTTTATTTTATGCTGAAGCAACCCCAATGTTGAAAACTTTAAGTGATGCCACAACAAAATTTGTATCAGAGAATAAAAATTTACCAATAGAAAATACGACAGATTGTTTAAGCACCATGGCTAGTGTGTGCAGAGTCATGCTCGAGACGCCGGAATACCGAAGCAGATTTACAAATGAGGAGACGGTGTCCTTCTGCTTGCGGGTCATGGTGGGTGTCATCATCCTCTATGACCATGTACATCCAGTGGGAGCATTTGCCAAAACTTCGAAGATTGATATGAAAGGTTGTATCAAAGTCCTTAAGGACCAACCTCCTAATAGTGTAGAAGGTCTTCTAAATGCTCTCAGGTACACAACAAAACATTTGAATGATGAGACTACCTCCAAGCAAATTAAATCCATGCTGCAATAACAGTTCTGGAATAAGCACCTGCTGTAGAAAGAAGACAGTATTCTGCAATGACTGAGAATGCACAGTTTTTTAGTGATTGCAATTACTATCTCATTTATTCTTGCTTTTATTTCTTTCCTCTGTTCCTCTCCCC
>PVKH010042509.1:0-10821 GCA_004027955.1 Chaetophractus vellerosus
CTAGAGTTTTGATTTTTGACCTATACAAACATATTACTTATTAAAAATTTCAGCATGAAAAGTAAGAGATCAACTAAAATTAAAAGCAATTAAAAGGGGTGAAAGATCTTAGTTGGCACTGAAGTTTACTTACCTACTGACACTGAACAATACATTTAACTTGAGTTTTTATGACAGCTAAGGAGAAACAGGACACCTAGTGGAATAAGTCTTTAATGCCTGATAAAACAAAGCACACATGTCCATCTGTAGAGACAAAGTATGTCATGGCACTGAAGCCCATGCCATTAACTATAAGGATCCTTAGGTAGAGAGCATTTAAGCATCATGAACACTGGCTTCACTATGGTTTTGCAATAGACCCAGAAAAATTAAAATGGGCACTGAAATCTTAAAGACAAAAAAAAGGCTTTGATCATTTTGTGACTATAAAAGCCATACGTTTTCAACAGAAAAGTGAAAAACACAGAAAAATATTTAGAAGAGAAAAACCACCCATAAATCCACTTCACCAAAATAAACATTAGTATTTTAATAAATATAAATTAGGATCTGCTATGTTTTAACTTGATCTTTTCACTTATTGATATATTGTGAATATTATCCCACATCCTTACATTTTCCTTGAAAGCGTGATTTTTAACGACTGTGTAGTAATCCATCATGTAGCTGTATCATACACATTTTACCTCACTGGCCATTCTAAAACCTTTAAGGCAACTTACAATTAAGGATGATGGATTTATATTTATATCCTTTCCCTACTGAAAACCCTCTAAAATGACATAGAGGGGTTTGCTTTTAAAATGCACTCAAGGATAAGGAGAACAGAAGAGGAGATGACAACAATATTCTGGAAGCTAGATGTGGTAGCTGGCCTAGCAGACAAGCAAGACAAATGCAAAGGTGGCAGAGGGAAAAGCCAAGGAGCAATCCCCCAAAGGCTCAGGAATGGGAAGTAGAAGTGAGGAAAATTGATTGAAAGTCTGGAAACAGTTAGGACCCCCATCCCTACCCCTATCTCTTGTCCCTCCCTTTGTCCAGCAGAAGACTGGGGGCCTATTCTCTGGAGAAGGTACAATAGGGTTAATGGATGGAGGGACTGTAGGCACAGCAGAGGGCAGGGTAACTGTACTGAAAAAAAGAGGCATTAAGTGAAAATAGACACATTGAGAATTCTCCTCTCAGCACCCAGAAGGTTGGCAGGAGATTAGAACACTCTTCTCTAGTGAATCCAACTAGTTTAAGAGAAGAGACGTAAAGATGCTGATATTGGATTTCCCTAATAAAAATAATTCAGCCAGCTAACCCTCAGGTGAGGCCACAGTTGACAAATCCTGAACGCAGGAGCAGATCTTTCAGGCAACATTTTTTTGTGTCCTGCTGTTAAATATGAATGGACAGCCAATGTGGAAATCAGAGATCAAAACAACAGACAAACCATCAGAAAAAAAGCAGCTTGGAAGAAACAGAAACTGTAAATGTGAACCAAACCAAACCAAAACAAAGTTTCTATTATTAATATTATTAGTATCCATGAAATGAAGAAGATGTTAAAAGAAAAATAGAAAATTCAGAGAACAAAACAGAATTTTTGAATAACAGAAATGGTAGAAAATTAAAAAAAAAAAAACCTCAATAAAGAGAAAGAAGATAAAGTTGAAGAAATACCCCAGAAAATATAATAAAAACATAAAAGGGGGGACGGATGTGGCTCAAATGGTTGGGTGTCCATCTCTCATATGGAGGGACCTGCGATTGATCCCCGGGACTTCCCGGTAAAAATTTTAAAAAATAAAAAAATTAAAATAAATAAATAAATAAATAAAAACATAAAAGATGATAAGAAAATTAGAGAATCTAGCCTATATTACAATAATCGGGCATTCCATAAAGGGGAAAACAGAGAAAAATGGGATAGATGGGGGAAGGAAAATCATGAAAGATACAATTCAAGAAAATTTCCCAGACATGAAAGCTATGTTAGATAGAAAAAAAAGTAGGTTTTACAAAGAGAATCAAGTATAAAAATGGCACCCAACACCTCAACAGCAGCCTTAGAATTAATTTCCAAATTAGAATTCTGTAATATCCATTATGTAGGAGGAAAGACTAAAGACATTTTACAGATATGTGGGGTCTCAGCTTTGCCTCTCATTTACCCTCTCTCAGTGTGTGACTGAAGGATGTACTCAACCTAAAAGAAGGAGTAAACCCAGAGAAAGCAAAACAAGGGGTCAGAGAAGTACAGTGATGTCAGATTCTCATTTTCCAATGTGGAATGTCCATAGATATAATGACAACTGAAATCAGTAGTAACAATTTAAGAATATTATTTAGACATATTCAAATAGGTATGAAAACAAATCAGCTAAAAGAATGGAAAACTGCTGCTCCTGGGGAATGGGAAATGGAAGTGAAGGTCAATGTTTTTTATGACAGATCTTGGAGAAGTATTTCATCCTTTAAAACATGTGCATGTATCACTTTGAGAAAAATTAAAACTAAACTTAAAAAAATTAAGGTAATCATCATTATTCACTGGAGGCATTTTTTCAGGAAGGCATGTTAATGTGATCCAAACACATTTCTTTCTTTTGATCTAACTTTATCTAGAAACTGCATTCAGAGAATCTAGGGATGGTTGATGTATATCCTAGATCCCACTTCTTACAAATATCAGGTGTCTCAGATAAGAATTTGGCAAGTGCTGGATTGCAGTTAATGTGTTCTTGAAACCCTTTCACAAGTGGCCGAAGAGTTGGTTTCTTTTGTCATTGATACAAGGGCTTCCAAGGAGCCTTCCAAGCCAGATATTTAAGGCAGATCTGTCCTTCTTTTGTATCATACCAAGAATCTCGGTGGACTCTTGCAGATTGTGGATCAGCAAATTTGTACATAAATGTAGGAAGAGAGATACACGCAAGTCAGGTCAATATTTCTTCAAAAATATTTGAAAAAAAAGTTTTTGAATATTTTTAAAGCTACCTGGGAGCCCAGAACCTTGTTGCACTAACAGGAGAGATTATTTTGACCTGAAGACCTAAAGAACGCATCCTAATAGATCCCCCAGGATGCTAGCCACAAAAGGCATTCCAAAGTATCTGAATACCATCCTGTTGAACAGCTATTTTCTCTCTACTTACACGTTAAAGAAGTTCTATTGAATACAACACTCTTGCTGCCAATACATTTGATGCGAAGCTGCCTCTTCTGCCTCTAACAAGCCAGTGGGATCAGCTGCTTCTGAAGTCAGTGCCCAGATGAGGGAGGCCATTCCAGGCCATCAGCTGAGAGGCTGGCACTTATTCAGTTCATAGAATAATTGTTATTTAACTATAAATTAATATAATGAATTTGGAACAAGTCTTATTTTATATTCTTTAGGACAGGAATTTCTTTCCCCTGATTTAAGGAGTAATATTATACTAAAAGCTTTGAAAAAGAATGACTAATGGCTTGGGATTTAGGGACAATTTAGTTACTGTTTATGGAGTCAAGAGCTGAAAGTCTGGTTATGTTGCAAAGACAACATTATCCTCAGCTACTCACAGTGAAAGTAAAGCAGAATGTGAGCTAGAGTGGATTTTAGCTCTTGAAAGCTGTTTAAACTTCACGTAAGATTTTAGGTTGAGTCTGAAAATTTGAGTAAAACAGTCAAGGTATTTGGCAGAAATAGATTTAGTCATTCTCCTTTTAAAGATGGGTTAGATAAGACTTTAACTCCATCTAAGGAATCTGTATTGATATACTACCTTCTGTAAGAAATTCATCAAAAGAACTCACCAAAGAAGGTAACTATCAGTATAAAAGAAAAAGAAGCAAACCTGAATATGCCATTTTATTTGCTAAATTAAGCCAAACTAGGAGCAATAAAATCTAGGTTCTTTCCATGTTGTAAACTTGGGGCAAACCATTTAGTTTCCACATTTCTAAAACGAGAGGTAGTGAGGCTAAAATGAGATCATGTTCCATAAAAGCAACTTACCATTTGTTTACAAATGAATGAATTAAATGTCAGGAACTGGAAAAGGAATTTGCATAGGGCTAGACTTAGGAGCTCTGGTTCATATAAAGACTATGACTTTTATGATTGGACTTAAGGGGGAAATTCCAATCATTTTGGCCTTATGCCATCTTATTGTTGGTTTTAAACATTTCATATTTATTTCTTATTTCAAAAAGATATTTTGGGATATTTAAATTTGTATATGTATAAGAGAGGAGGTCCTGGTTTTGATGAAAGCAAGGCTGGATAATAGAATTCTGAAAGTTGAGTATCCAGGTAATTTAAGGAGTCAACAACGTGTGTTCATAGTAAGCACTCAATAATGTGTTGAACGAACCTAGGTTCTGATGAAGTGTGACCTGAAGGGGCTGTCAGGTCACCTTAGCACTTCATCACGAGAACTTTACTGAAGTACACCCAAACCCAAATAGCATGTGTTCCAAGAAGTAGAGTTGGCTTTGGCAAAAAATAGAATTTGGTTTATGCTGTCTCTGTTTTTTGAATTTTTCAACAGACCATGGCAATTGCTCAGTGAATTTGTTTGCCTAGAAAAATTTACCCAAATTCCATAGTAGTTTTAGGCTACTATTTTTGGTTAGTATCAACAATTGGTCTCCTCTATTTTCTGCCACCAGATGACAAAATAACATAGCGTACCTATTTTCCTAGACTATTCTATGTAATCATCTTCAACAGATACAACAGGAAATGTGGAAGTTGTTAGCTATACATCTGATTTCTGGGAAGTTCTAGGAAACTCAACAGGTTGTGAGTTTCTGCTAAAATGCTTAAGATATTTTTTTTCAAAACCATTTCCTGGAAATGTTTAGTGACATCTTTTTAAATGAAAGTGATGAAAATCTAGATTTATAACAGATGCGGTTCATAAATAATTAGCAGAGCAGCTACTCTGGATATTTCTGATTTATTAGGCTTTTATGTTTATGGAACCCTTTTAATATTATTTGTAGAGGCAGCTCTGATTATAAAAGAAATATAAATTCATTGTAGAAACGGGAGCTAGAAAGAATAGATATGCAGGAAAAAGGTGTTTCCTTAAATATTACCGCTTTGTAGCAACATTTAAACATTTTGGTATATTTTGTCCATTTTCTCTATGTGCATTTTTCTATAGTTGTGATTATATTGTATGCAAATTCATGTGCTGCTTTTTATCATTTAACAGCTTAGAATATTTATAGTCCCATCTTATTAAAAATATTTTAAAATCTATTTTTATAAACTATTTTTCTGATAATAAAAGAAATAGAAAATTTGAAAAATATGTCATAGTACAAGGAAAAACATTGTCCATAAGCCTACAATTCAGAGGTAATCATCACTAATACTCTGTTATATTTCCTTCCATTCTTTTAAAATGCATTTTATTTTACATAACTGAGATAATACTTTTTAGTATCCTGCTTCTTTTTGCTCATGAATCTTTATCTTAAGCAGTTTCCCACATGATTAAACACTTTTTATAAAAAATTATTTTTAATGGCTGCATAATATTATATTTCATCGATATACCATAATTTTCTTAACCATTTCTCTACTCAGTCAAGGCTTTTTCTAACAATTTAATTCTTTCCTTGAGTGACCCAGGAGCCTTGACTTTTATATTAATTTTCAATAAATAATGAAGTAGCTTAGGAAAGTCACATCAATAAGCTATGAAAGAAAAATGGGTCATTACAGTATGAAGACAAGATAGAGCCATCCATCAAATATTTATTAATCCCCTAATATGCTCAGGTACTGTACTAGGTTCTAAATATTATAAGCTGCATGTATGTATATTCCTCACCTTTTCCAAAAAAGGTTTGAGATGATTTATAAAAATATGCTGAAATCAGGACAAAATAAAAAGGTGCTAATGGCAGGTCACAAATTCGATTCTGAGCATCCAGCAGCCAAAGCAAATTAATTATAAGATTCACCGTTTCCTTACAATGAAAACCAAATTCTGCTCAGAGAGCCACATTTACCTGGTAATGAGACCTAAGAGAAATCTTCCTAAAAGGATGCATGATGTTGTGGGTTATCCATAATTCTAGAAGTCAGGGGGTCTGGATTCTTGTTTTGGCTTTGCTGCTAACCAGCAGAACAAATTGGGTAAGTCACCAAACCACTCAACCTTATTTCCTGCATTCAATGGTCATTTTTAAGCACCCACTATATGCCAAACTCTAGGATCACAAAAGCAAATAAGGAGAAGTTTGTGTTTTGAAGGAGCACAAGTCCTGTTGGGGAAGACAAGCACACAATCTGCTCATTAGAATACACGGAAGGAGAGTCAGAATGAGCAAGGGTTTTCCCCAGCTAACACCCGGGGGTTTTTAGGTTAATCCAGACACCAAACTTCATCCTTTGTAAAATTCCAGTATGTTTGTTAAAATCAATACCCTGAGTTAAGGCATTTTATAATTTTAAGAGAACTGAAGTAAGTAGCGTAATTACCAGTGAAGCAACCATGACCGGGAATAATCGCATGACAAAGAAATCTGGATATGCACGCTATAGAAACATCTGTGGCGTCCTCACTCACTTCATGACTTAAAATGTGGGTTATTTTGTAAAATCTGTTCTATCAAAGAGTTGTCCTTTTGGATTGTATACTTTATCTGAAAACCAGCTCTCTTGATTTCTTTGCCTCCCTAAATTCACTTGTGTTCTCCCTCAAAATCATCTAGTTAAGCTTTCTTTCCACAACCTCTACCTCAAAATTTTATGTTCCTATCTCTCTTTTACATTGTTATTGAAAATATTCCCATTGTTGTTTCACCCCCAGGTTTAAAATATTCATGTTTCTTTGGCTCATTTTTCCTTGGTTTCTTGTATCCCATTAGTCAAACTCTAAAACATTTTTTTTGCAGAGCATGCAGATTTTTCATTCACCTCTGTTCTCAAGGACAATTCCTCGCCTTAATTCTAGTAAACTCTCCTTTGAGATTCCCCAATATCTTCCTCATGTGGTTCTCTGTTTTTATTTCCTACAACCCCTTCCTAGTATTCCTGTACATCTTTATATTACTAGCTACCAAGGTGATTTAATCCTTAAAATGTCTTTAATACATCTGTCATGTTCCATAGTAAATGACTAATTTGGGCAGCTGGTGTAGCTCAGTGGTTAAGCACTGGCTTCCCACATACAAGGTGCCAGGTTCAATCCCCGGGCTGGGTACCTACCAAAAAAAAAAAAAAAAAAAAAAAAAAGACTAATTTGGTCTCAGTGAAAAACCACAGAGAGCTTAATCAGGGTTTTCATTCCGAACAGGTTTTATTTCACACCTCCTTTTCACATTATCTTTGTCTCTCAGGCATGAGATATTTTCTCATTGGTCACTATGATTTCCTTTCCGCCTTTAAGACTCCGAATCCCAGGTCTCCAGGGGATCCTTCAATGTTTAACTTTGCATTTTGCTAATACCACAGTCCACATTTGTATACATTTCTTCATTTCTTATATACAAATATATTTGTTTTGCTTTCCTGCTAGGTTGTAAAGACAGGGACCATGTCTTCAGTAGACACTAATTGGGGTAGCTAAGATTTCTCCAGTGACTCTGTCCTACTCCTCTCCCTTCTCTTGCTTTAGCTAAGTGATCTGAATGTTAGTGGCTATCTTCTTATAAACCTTGCTTTTCTACTTACAGAACTGGTTAAAAAGTAGGGTTGTAAACCAGTCTAAGCCAATCATAATAGTCCATGCCCTAGACCACAGTGATTGGTCCATGGATGTACAGGTGAACCAAATGGGGCTGGAATCCTATCTAAGGCTTAAGAGAGAAGAGCCATTTCTTCTGTATAAGAGCTGTAAGAAGGAGAGCCTGGAGCTGTTGGGGGCCACATCTTACACCAGAGAACGATGGTCTGAGAGAAAGACACCAAACTGTCAGAAAAACAGAATCTTTTGTCCACTTCTCTTCTTGCCACTCCTGAGACTTAATTGTTATTCAATTCTCATAGCAACTCCGGTATCCTTTCAATAAGTTCCCTACTCTTTTCTTTTGTTTCATTTGATTAAGATGTGTTTCTGTCATTTGCAACCAAGAGGGTACTGATTAATACAATATTTAGACTATATTTTGAAATTCTTGTCACACATATTTGTAAAATGGTAACCCCGTATCTGGTATGCCTTGTATCCTATCTGGCCAATCGCCTTAACTTAAAGCCATAGAAGAAACGTTTAGTTGCCAAAACTCTTTAAATATTCTGAAATTCTTTCTAATTTATTTACCCTCTCCAGCCTTTCAGTTACATACCTGAGAATTGATTCAAGATAATGTAATTTATTTCATCTTCAATGATAGCAAACTCTAAGCTCTCTATAGATACAGGCCCTTTTATTTGCTGATTATCCCTTAAAACAGTGATTTATTCATTTTACATAACAAACATATATAGAATACTTATTTTGAGCCAGGTACTGTTCTAAGTATTTACTCAAATTACCTCATTTCATCCTACCAACAAGCTTCTGAGGTTGGTACTATTATTATCTCCATCTCACAATGAGAAACTGAAACCCAAAAAGATTAACTAAGTTGTCCAAGGTCACAGAGTGAGTGCATGGTGGAGCTGGAATTAATTCTTAAACTTTAGTATTCTGGGGAACACCCAGAGGTGTTTGAATTCAGAACCATGCCAAGAAAAAGGTTAAGACTACTCTTTAAATTTTTCACACTTACCAAAAAATTCCCTCTTATCTGCAGCCTTTAGTGATCTTAGATTTGGTTGAGAATACAATTCATTCTCTTTGATTTTTATAATAGAATGAGATTCTGCCACAGGTATATATGATATTTAAAGTATACTGACCTTGTTTCAATAAATAATACCAAAATATATGCCCTTTGGACAATCACTAGAAATCTTAATCTTGAACTGTCACCTAGCTCATTGCAAAGGAGGAGTGGAAACAACAGATATTTGAGAAAGACTTGACCAAGAACTTGCTTACCTTTTCATCCTTTCATGTTTCTTACTCTATCACTCAAACAAAATAAGATCACCACACATCCACATGCTTGGACTTTGTTAGTTTGGTTCTCTGTGGGAATGCTTTCAATTTCTGTCTTGACTAACTTCCATTCAATGACCAGCTTACTGCAGACTGGATGTGGCTCCGACCATGCTTCTAACACTGCCATTGGGGTTTGCCAGCAGCCACTGGAGATTGTTTAGTTTAGGGGTGTTAAAGAGGTGTTTTCCAGGTTCTCCAGGTAGCTGTCCCACCTACATTCAGATCCTGCTTCTAACACCTCCTGGCTTGGAGACCTCACTTAACCCTCTGTGCTACTCATTGTTCTTAGTTGTAAAATGGGGATAGTGTTGGAAATCTACTTCTTAGGGTAATTGTGAGGAAGGAATAAGGTGGTGCTTGTCAGATAATTAGAACAGTCCCTGGCATGTAGCATACATTCAGGAAATGCTAACTATTATTCACCATAGGGTAAGTTCTATCAAGAGCAAGGACACTTGTTCACAACTGTGTCCTCAGTGTCTGACATGTAATAGATACTCAAATATAAATTGAATGAAATAATAATTCCCTACCCCCATGGCATTTTCAAGTCCTTTTTTTTCCTGACTTTATGGTGACAATTGATCAAACATTCATATGGTGCTTATCTTGTACCAGGTACTATACTAAGCACCTTGCAAATATTAACTCATTTAATTCCAATAATAATCCTATGAAATGGGCACAATTTTTGTGTGCCTTTTATAGATGATGAAACTAAGGAACAGAGAAGTTTAGTTATTTGCACAAGCTCACATGCTAGTAAGTGGCAGAAACAAGACTGGAAGCCAGGCAGTCTGGCTTCAGTCTAGTTTGCTGCTAATAATTTCTTCCTCCTTGACACTCACTCTCAATGGCTTCCATGAAAACACCCTCTTTTTACTTTTCTGATTCCTCCTCACTGGTTCTTTTCCTTCTGCTCATCTTTGAAGAGTCAGACATTTCCCAAAACTCTGCTTTTATTTACTTTATATTTTCACTAGTTCATGGCTTTGATTTCCACCTGGACCATAGAGACTTCACACTCAACACACTTACAATAAATTTATTATTTTCTTGACAAACATGCATTTTTTCATTTAATTTTTTTCTTTTTTTTTTAGATTTTATTTATTTATCCCCCTCCCCCTTGTTGTTTTGCACTCGCTGTCTGCTCTGTGTCCATTCACTTTGTGCTCTCTGTGTCTGCCCATCTTCTCTTCTTTTCTTCTCTTTAGCAGGCACTGGGAACCGATCCTGGGACCTTCTGATATGGGAGAGAGGCACTTAATTGCTTGAGCCACCTCAGCTCCCTGGTTTGTTGTGTCTCTCATTGTCTCTCCTCTTTGTCTCTTTTGTTGTGCCGGCTCTCCACGCAGGCCAGCTCTCCACACGGGCCAGCTCTCCATACGGGCCAGCTCTCTTTTCACCAGGAGGCCCCAGGAAATGAACCTGGGACCTCCCATATGGTAGATGGGAGCCCAATCGCTTGAGCCACATCCGCTTCCCCCATTTAATTTTCTGTGTTAGGAAAAGCCACCACCCACCCCATCAATGAAGCCAGAAATCTAAGGATCATCCTTAACTCAGTGCTCTCCTTTTCCCTCCATGTCAGGTCAGCATCCATGTCCAATTGATTCTACCTTCCAAATGTCTCCAAATTCCCACAACCATTTCCTCAGTTCTGGTTCTCTTACCCTGATTATAGCTTCCTAACTGGTTGCCTTGCCTTTATTTGTGCCACTTCAATCCACTGCCCTCACTGCTACCAGAGTTACTTAAAAAAAAAAAAAAAGGCTTA
>PVKH010042510.1:0-10816 GCA_004027955.1 Chaetophractus vellerosus
TATTTCCTTCCTTCCTCCCTCTTTTTCTAGCTCTGCCCCACATCCCTCTCCCTCTCCCAATGACTTGTCTGTGGACTTCCCCTTACTCCTTCCCTGTGGGCGGACATTGTGGTATAGCTGCCTTAAGGGTAGCCATCTCAATTTGGCAGGATGTCCAGTCTTTCTTCCTTTCTTCCTCTCTCCCTCCCCCCATCTCCTCTACTCCCCCTCCCCTTCCCTTCTTCTTTCTCTTCCTTTTTTCCTTTCCTTCTGTTAAAAAATGTATAACAGCTTTATTGAAATAGAATTCACATACCAAATAATTCATTCATTTAAAGTGTATAATTCAGTGGCTTTTAGTATATTCATAATGTTATGCAACCATCACTACTAATTCTAGAACATTTTCATCACCCCCAAAATAAACTCATCAGCAGTTATTTCCCATTTCCTCCAACCACCCATAACCCTAGGCAACCACTCATTTACTTTCTGTTTGTAAATTTGCCTATTTGATTAAAAAAAATTTTTTTTAGTTATTTGTTCACCAAACACGGAGGGGGCCTACTGTGAACCATACGCTATGCCAGATGCTAGGGGTGTGCACGTGGGGGGTACGGAAACAGAATGAAGTTCCTGCCCCCATGGAGTTCATATCCTGGTGGTAACATCTTAGGGATTATAAGATGAAGACATTGAAGTAGAAACCCAAAGGATAAAAAAGAAGCCATTCTTTTCAAAATGTGGGGATAGAAAGAATTGTAAGTACAGAGGCCTGGAGGCTGATCTGAACTTCATGTGTGATAGGAATCAAAAGATAGTCAATGAGGTTGGGGCTCAGTGAGGGCCCTAAGTTAAGGTGAGAGACCTGGAAGGGACCAGATTGTTTTGGGCTCAGGCCATAGTAAAGCATTGAGATTTTATTCTAAGTGCAGTGGGAAACATTGATGGACTTGTGACGTTATTTCGAGGAGATCACACCAGCTTCTGTGTGAAGAATGAATTTGGTGGGAGGGCAAAGTGGAAGCAGCAAGTCCAGTTGGGTAGGTGGAATTATCTAGTGAAGAGGCCCAGACACAAGGGAGATGAAATGAAGTGATCTTTGCCATGATGTGTTTGAAAATACTCTTCTTATTCTTATAGGTGCCAGATAATACCCTTGAAGAAAAAATTTAAGAACATTTGGGTATAAATGACAGTAAGGTATTGAGGATAGAATTGCAGGTTTGGACCTGTAGATCTAGTTATAGCTCTGAAAGATTGTCTATATAATTCATCTTCCCACCCTTAATCTGAGATGGTGTGTGTGTCCATCCTATATTGGAAATCAATTTTAATTTAAAAATTCAGAAGAATGTATTTCATTGCATTTATTTCAATTTTTTATTACTCGAAATCAGGGGTGCTTAACAAGGGGTCCATGAGCTTGAATTGAAATTCAAATAAACACGATTCTTGTGGGGATGTGTTGGTGTGGTTGTGATATATTTATTCAATAGTACACAGTATAATGTGGACTTAGTAAGGGGTTTGTGGTTGTCACCTGACTGGCAAAGGGGTCTATGGAACAAAAAAAGTTAAGAACCCCTGCTCCAAATGTTAAGTTTATAATCTGAGTTTCTGTAGAGTTGTCAGTATCACCACATAAATCTCTGAGCCTTTCAGAGCCAGCTGCTGATTTAAATGGGTTCTCCAAAAAAAAAAAAAAAAAAAAGAGATTCTCCTTAGAATCCCCATTTCTGATGGTTGAATAGAATTGCGAGTGGATTGCAGCTGAGGAGAGAACTTCCAGTACTGTAGGGATTGGTGTTCAGGTGCTTCTCCTGCATCCAGACCTGATCCTAACTTGTAACCCCAGTTTTTATACTGTTTCTGTCATATATTCCTGGAGTTCTGTAATTTTGGTATGTATCCTGCTAAGGTTCAAGTCCTTTGTAGAAAAGGCTTAAAATTAGGGCATATTGAGTTTTATGAAAGTTTATTAGGGTTGGGTGGGAGATAAAGAAGGAAAACAGAGAACGAGAGAAAATACAGGTTTATATTGAGTTTCTCAGGTGAACGATTCTTGGTTCATTTGCCTAACTCTTGAAAACCCCCTTTTTGGAACCTCAACATCTCCAGATTATCATTGGTTGAAGAGAATTATTTCAGAATCATTTGACACTCATAATTTTGATCAAAAACTTGTAATGGATGTGCAAGGATTTGGATTTTATTGGAGTTGGGAGAGTTGGTGGTGTCTGTCTCTCCCCCTCTCTGGGCTCTGAATGCAGTCCTTTGTCCTCTTCTTCACCCCCTTTTGTTTCATGAAAACATATATCTTGCTGTGTTCCTCTGAGATTAATATATTGTTCTGTGGTCAGGTGGCACATTTAGTAACCATAGAAGAGGAAGCAGCAATTGCTCTCACAAGGGAGTTGCAGGCTCAGGGAGCACACCTGTGTGCTGTCTGTATTATGTAACAGAATAAAGTTAATGAGAACTACAATTAGGTTCCTGAATGTTTTACAAACACCTGAGTCCAGACTACTTTTTTTTTTTTTGTTTCTTTGTTTTAAAGTGAGCCTTGACACAAGCCACCGCAGGCAGGGCAAGCCGCCGCGGGCAGGGCAAACCACCGCAAGCAGGCAGGCCGCAGTGCGGTGAGCTGACTCGGCGGGTCGCCGCAGCGGGGGGGAGACAAGCAGACACAGAAGAATGCAAAAATGAACACAGCAAGAACAAGCAGAAAGGGGGTGTTTTGGTCAGCCACAGATGTGCCTTTTGAAATATACCAAAGATTGGTTGGTCTTTATAAAGGGTATTTATTTGGGGTAGAAGCTTACAGTTACCAGGCCACAAAGCATAAATTTCTTCCCATACCAAAGTCCATGTCTTGGAGCAAGATAGCTGCCAACGTCTCCAGGGTTCAGGCTTCCGGGTTCCTCTGTTCCCAGGGCTGCGTTTCTCTCCCGGCTTAGCTTCTGTTTCCTTCACGAGTTCAGCTGTAGACCATGAGGCTTTCTATGCTTTGCGTCTCTCCACAAGGCCAGCTGTAGACTATGGGGCGAACGGCTCACTCCAACATCAGAACTGCTTCTCAAATCTCCTTCTCCAAATCTCTTCTCTCAATCTGCTTCTCTCAATCTGCTTTTCTCAATCTGCTGCGTTTATACTTGAGACCACACCCACCGAGGGGCGGGGCTCAACATCTCACTGACATGGCAGTTAACGCCCTACTCATAACTTAATCATGCCCAGATGAACAGATTAGTTTACAAGAATAATCCAATCTGTATTTTTGGAATTCATGATTAAATAAAACTCTGAAACCATTACAGGGGGGGATATATAATTTAAAAAAATCTAAAAAAAAATAAAGTGAGCCTTGACATAGTTGGAGATATTTATTTATTCAATCCTATGATAATTTCTTATCACTTGTACTAGCAATACAGTGAACTGTTTGTTTCTAGTCATTTTTGCTCATTGTTTATATATCAAGTCACAAACTCAATTTTACCCACTTTCTCTTTTGTTCTGAAAGTTGCAATAATATAAAAGCAAATGTGTAAAACTCCGCCAAATCAAATGACATTGTAAAAATCAACCTGCATCAATATTATTGTTTATTTTGGGGGCTTAACATTTAATTAATTGATCTAAATTTATGATTTGAAGAAATAGGTGGAGTAGTTCCACTAGTGTTGATTTTTCTTTTCTCTCCTGATTTTAGATTTTCACTTTAGAGTTAACTTTTATTTCTAGAATGAGAGGTTTGGCAGCCTGACTTTTATATGTACAAAGATGAAGGTCAAGTTGGGAAAGTGAAGAGCAGCCGTCTGCTTAAATGTAAAACTTATATTGTTCTTGTGCAGGCAAATTATGATGAACCTTATCATGTATGAAATGAGTGAAATTCCTCCGCAAAAGTAATCTGGACATATACTACTCTGGGTCATAAGTTATGCAGATAATGTAGTTTCATGAATGACCTGGAGAGTACAGTTAGCTGTCTTTGCCCACAAAGTGAAGAAGGATTGAAAAGAAACACTGCTTTTCCATCTCTTGCTCCTTCCTCCATAGGAAAATGATGGTAACAGCAATTTAAGAAAAGTAGAGTGAATGCAGGTATTAGTTAGAAAATTTCCACTGGTTATGGTGGCTAGTCTGGGTTTGGGAGAATGATATAAAATGTGTGTTTCTTACGGAGGAATGGGTTTCCTTCATTGATATTCATTAAATGTAGAGATTTAACTTTGAAATCTTTTAAGGTCCTAAGTATGCTGTGCCCCTACTTCATATGTAAGAAAATCCGATGTGTTAATGTTTAAAATTATAGCTCAAATAAAAGATTTTTGTTATGGGCTTGAACTTAAGAATTTTTGAAAAAATGATTTTTGAACTATTTAATCAAAAGTAAATGAAAACAGGGGCCGGCTGGATAGCCCAGTGGATAGGGCGCCGGCATACCACATGGGAGGCCCCGGGTTCGGTTCCCGGTGACCTCTCCTAGTGGGCAGACCGCCTTGAGAATGGCAAGCCGCCATGGGTGGGCCAGAGCCGCCGTGGGCAGGACAAAAAGCTGCCACGGACAGGGCAAAAGCTGCCACGGGAGGGCAGGTCGCCGCGAATGGAGCGCAGCCAGCCACCTGTGAACTGAGAGCCGGCCATGAATGGAAGCAGAAGCCACCCACAAGCGGGGAAAGCCGCGCCTGCGCAGTGACCAGTCTCGGCGCGTCGCCGCGGCGGGGGGGAGGGGAGATATGTAATAAAATAAATAAATCTTTAAAAAAAAAAAAAGTAAACAAAAACATGCATGGTTTTTGTAAATGTTTTGTATGCCTTGCTCTTTTTTTTTTTTTTTTATTTTAAGGATATACTGGGGATTGAACCCGGGACTTAGTACATGGGAAGCAGGTGCTCAACCACTGAACCATACTGCTCTCCTCACAAGGTTTTTATGGTTAGGCAGTAGAAGTCAAATATAGGTTAACTCTATACATATTAATTTTGATTTTGGATATGTTTATTTCTAGATAGGAGCCTGAGTAAATACATATTTAATATTTTTGAATTATTCAGACTTGTTTCTGATGAAGGAAAAGTTAGTATTTACTATACTCTTAAATAAAACCTCCCTCCCCTTTGACTATGTTATTAAGACAATGTAGGGGGCCGGCCGTGTAGCCCAGTGGATAGGGCACCGGTATACCACATGGAGGCCCCGGGTTCGGTTCCCGGGGACCTCTCCTGGCGGGCAGACCGCCTTGAGAAGGGCAAGCCGCCATGGGCGGGCCAGAGCCACCGTGGGCAGGGCAAAAAGCTGCCATGGGCAGGGCAGTTTGCCCGCGAATGGAGCGCAGCCAGCCACCCGCGAACTGAAGCAGAGCCGTCCGTGAATGGAAGCAGAGGCCGCCTACAAGCGGGGAAAGCTGCGCCTGCGCGGTGACCGGTCTCGGCGCGTTGCCGCAGCAGTGGGGAGGGGAGATATGTAATAAAATAAATAAATCTTTAAAAAAAAAAAAGACAATGTAGTATGGTTATCTGTATTCTTTTAAAAAGTACTGAGTAGTATACGTTTTCAATACCACATAGTATGGTTATTTATAAAACTAACATACCTTGGGAAAAGTAAAAAGTGTAGTATCTTCATGTATTAGTCATGAAAATTAATTAATGTTTAGTTTGACAGCTCATTTTCAGTTTTTACTTTGGAGTTAACAACTTATGACCTGTATAACATTGACCAAGTTACTTATCTCCTGGTCCTGAATTTCCTCATCTGTAAAAACCGTATAATAAAAGGTTCTGAGGATTGAATGAGAACATGAGAAGTCCCTAGAGGAACATGAAGTGAGGTCTTTAACTTTTCTCTTTCCTTTTCATTAAGCTGTTACATTTACGCTGTTTTTCAGTTATTAAGTTTAGTTTATACCAATGATGATTTTCTTCAGAAAGATATTTATTACTATACAAATGTAAATTTGCCAAATCAGTAGGTTAGCTTTTGACAAACTTTAGACTTGAGAACACTGTTGGCAATTAAAAAAAATTAATTAATTTTGTGTAAATAAACCAAAAAATAGTTAATAGTCACCGTGGGCTTATTCTAGCCCCCCCCCAACATAAATGAAGTACAAAGGGAAATTATTTTTTGTAAATGTCTGTAATGAAACCGCTAACGTTTATTAAATACTTGTCATGTGCTAGACACTAAGTGAGGCACTTTCCATGCTTTAACTTTCTCACAAGGATCCTCTGTGGTAGGTACTGTTATTTCCCTTTTCTAGATGTAAAACTGAGGTTTTTGAAGATTAAATAACTTGCCCCATGTCACACAGCTAAGCAGGTCAGAGCCTAGATTTAAATCCTGGCTAGCTGATTCTTGAGTCTACTTTTTAACTTCCATACTATTTATTTTTGTAGGATTCATTTTTTTGTAATAGCTTTATCCAGGTACAATTTGCATAGTATAAACATGAAAAGATGTTCAACATCATTAGTTATTTGGGGAATGCATATTAAAATCACATGGCTTTATACTCACTAGAATGGCTATAATCTAAAAGGCTATATAACAAGTGGTGGATGTGGAGAACTGGACCCCTCATACATTGCTGATGGAAATAAAATGTGCAGCCACTTTGTAAAACAGTTTCTTAAAAAGGGAAACATGGACTTTTACCATATAACTCAATAACTCCACTTTTATGCTAGACTTTTATGTAAATGTTTCTAGCAGCATTATTTATATTATTTATAATAGCCAAACACGTGGAAATAATCCAGATGTTCAGCATCTTCCTTGTAAATAGATAAAATGTGGTTTAGCTGAACAATGGAATACTATTTAGTAATTAAAAGGAACAGATTGCTGATAAATGCTATAACACAGATGGACCCCGTACTATTTATTTCTTTTTTTTTTAATCTTAAAAACTACTCATCTGGGATTTCCACTGCTGGTAATGACAGACTTGGAAATTAAAAACAACTTCCCACTGAGGAAGACAAGAAAAGTTGGATAAAATATTGGAGAGTTTTACAAGGTAATGAAGAACTAGACCATGGTCCTAAGAAGACAAAAATCCCTGAAGTGAGTCCATTATTTGGGGCGATTTTTTACTGGGGCATTTGCCAACTTCAAAAGTGGTATTGATAAAAGTTGAGGAGCATTTTTTAAAAACAACTTTTTATTTGCTAAGTTCAAACATCAGCAAAATTGTTGAAGTTGCCACTTACCCAGATTCACCTATTATTATTTTACTCCATTTTTTCTAAACCATTTGAATGTAAGTTACATACATCATGACTCTTTATCCCTAACTACTTCAGTTATGTATTTTCAAAGAATAGGGATGTTCTCTTACATAACCCAGAATACTGATCAATCTTAGTAAATTTAATATTTATAGAATACTTTATTTATTTATTTATTTTTAAAAGATTTATTTTTAAAATTTATTGCATACCCCCCCCCCACCTTTCTGCTTGTTCTTGCTGTGTTCATTTTTGTGTTCTTCTGTGTCTGCTTGTCTCCCCTCGCTGCGGTGACCCGCCAAGTCAGCTCACTGCGTGGCGGCCTGCCTGCTCGCGGTGGCTTGCCCTGCCTGTGGCGGCCTGCCCTGCCCGTGGCGGCTTGCCTTCTCAAGGCGGTCTGCCCGCTTGAGGAGGCCCCAGGAACCGAACCCGGGGCCACCTATGTGGTAAACCGGCGCCCTACCAATTGGGCTACAGCCAGCCCCTATAGAATACTTTAATCTGATGTATGTATTCTATTTTTGTCAGTAGATCCAATAATGTCCTTTTGTGGTATTTTTTCCCTTTCACCACAGTTGTTGTATTTTGTTTTCATTGTCCCTTTAGTCTTCTTGAAGCTGGAATATTTAAAGAGCTTTTCTTTGTCTTTTATGACATGAACATTTCTGAAGAATGCAGGCCTTACCCTTTACTCTGTTTTTTAAAAGCATATGCCTCTTCTTTTAAAAAGAGAAGTTAGTTATAGGTTTACAGAAATAACCGTACATAAAATACAGAGTTCCCATATACTTCCCTATTTTTAAACCTTGCATTACATTAAACCTTGTGGTACATTTGCTGCAATTGATGAAAGAACATTTTTATCATTGTACTATTAACTATAGTCCATGGTTTACTCTAGGGTTCACTGTTAGTGTTGTACAGTTCTATGGATATATTAAAAATTTTTTTTCTAGTAACATATATACAACCTAAAATTTCCCATTTTAACCACATTCAGATAGATGTTTCAGTGATGTTAGTTATGGTCACAAGGTTGTGCTACCTTCACCACCATCTATTACCAAAATGTTTCCATCATCCTGAATAGAACTTTGTACAATTTAAGCATTAACCCCCCATTCCCTACTCCTACCTCGGCCCTTGGTAACCTTATATTATGGTTTCTGACTCTGTGAATTTGCTTATTCTGTTTCGTATCAGTGAGATCATAACAATATTTATCCTTTGGTGTCTGGCTTATTTAACTCAACATGATGTCTTCAAGGTTCTTCCATGTTGTCGCATGTATCAGAATTTCATTCCTTTTTATGGCTGAATAACATTCCATTGTGTGTGTATATACCACATTTTGTTTAATGTGGTATATTGTTTAATGGACACTTGGGTTGCTCCCACCTTCTAGCACTTTGTGCATAAGGTGGCTATGAACATAGGTATGTAAATATTTATTCAAGTCCCTACTTTCATTTCTATACTTAGAAGTGGGATTGCTTAGTTAAATGGTAATTTTATGTATAACTTTCCGAGGAACCACCAAACTGTCTTCTGCAGTGGCTACACCCCAAGAACAATGTTCCCAAGAACAGTGAATGAGTGTTCTTATTTTTCTACATCCTCTCCAACACTTGTAATTTTTTTTTTAAACTAATAGCCATTCTGGCGGGTGTGAAATGGCCTTTACCCCATTCTTAATGGAATATTCCTTGTCTCAAGTTAATCACGTTTTTCATGGTTAGAGTCAGGTTAAGCATTCCAGGCCAGAATATTGAATAGGTGTTACTGTGTTCTTCTCAGTTTATCACATCTGGAAACGTGATGTTCATGCCGTTCACTATTTATATATATATATACACACACACACACAAATTTTTTTATTAGAGAAGTTGTAAACTTACAAAACAATCATGCACAGTGTGCAGAATTCCCATACAACACCAACAAATTGCATTGTTGTGAAACTTTTGTGAGGTTATGAGAGAACATCGTCAGAGTATTACCACTAACTATGGTCTATAGATTTAGTGTATTTTTTCCATACCCCCTACTATCAGCACATCATGCAGTTTACTATTGATATTAATTTTGATTACCTGGTAAAGGTATTGTCTATTGGTCCACTATATATTCCTTTTTTTTTTCCCCTCCTCTGCAACTAATCACTATGGGATGACTCTTTGAGATCATGCAAATATCCCGTTCCTCAAAAATTTCCCCCTTGGTATAGCTTTCTTTGATAATCCCTATCTGATCCAAACTTTGTATGTATATATACACACACACATCCATGTGCACATATACATGCATATAGACACATACATATATTTTTTTAAAATCATGAGTTTACACTCATACCTTCAATTCCAAACCATCCCCCACAGGGTTCTTTCTTCCTTCCACCATTCCTTATTTTTATGTCTCTTCCTCCACATTAAGAACCCTGGCCCCTGAGAACATTATTATGCATTCATTTGGCGAGCAGCCTTTTTGTAAACCTCATGGAGGTGGGAGGAACATTGTAGATGGGAATCCCCCAAGGATCAGGGATCTTGGAAGCCCCTTGTCTTGGGTTGGCACCCCAAAGGGCTAAACTATAGGACTAAGGGCAAAGGTGAACTAGAAGTAATGACGAAGTAAAGAATTAGTAAGGAAGAAGATAACCATTGTCTTTGTTACCCAGAATGTCTCAGTCCTAGAAATTGGATTAAGGTGGTTCCAGACTGCTAGTACTCTCATGCATCACTCAGAGAAAATTCTCACTGGTGGAAAACAATACATGTAAAATTGTCTTTTTAAAAAATAAAACAGGGGCTGGCTCGATAGCCCAGTGGATAGGGTGCCGGCATACCACATGGGAGGCCCTCGGTTCAATTCCCGGGGACCTCTCCTAGCGGGCAGACCGCCTTGAGAATGGCAAGCCGCCATGGGCGGGCCGGAGCCGCCGTGGGCAGGGCAAGAAGCTGCCACGGACAAGGCAAGAGCCGCCACAGGCAGGGCAGGTCGCCTGCTGATGGAGCGCAGCCAGCCACCCGCGAACTGAAGCAAGCGCCGGCCGTGAACGGACGCAGAGACCACCCACAAGCGGGGAAAGCCGCGCCTGCGCAGTGACCAGTCTCGGCGCGTCGCCGCAGCGGGGGGAAGGGGAGATATGTAATAAAATAAATAAAATCTAAAAAAAAAAAAAATAAAAATAAATAAAACAAATAGAATGTTTAAATCTAAATGAACGTTTTCCCCTCAGAGTCGTTACACAGCTAGTTCAAACACAGCTACCATCGTTGGAGCCATTATTTGGAACTCCTCTTTGAGAAAAGGCTTTCAATGGAAATTTACAAGCTACATTAAAAAATATCCTTCCAAATGCTGGGCTGTTTCAAAACATACAAAACCCACGCTCAAAGGATGACACTGAGAATTTAAAAAAAAAAAAAAAGTGCCGCAGTTCTCTGGGAGGCTCCCTAAAGACCCTAGCAAGTTCTAAACAACAACATGGACACTGCAGAATCACGCGGCCTCCCAGGACAGCCACCTTCAGTGGGACGGCATTCGTTTGGATAGGAAAGTTGTGCTGACTTAAAAAAAAAAAAAATCAGCC
>PVKH010042511.1:0-10817 GCA_004027955.1 Chaetophractus vellerosus
CATTAGTAAAGACCACCAGAAACAGTTTGCTTTCAGCTGGCAAGGCCAGCAGCATACCTTAACTGTCTTGCCTCAGGGGTATATTAACTCTCCAGCCCTATGTCATAATATTGTCCACAGGGGCCTTGGCTGTCTCTCCCTCCCATGAGACATCACACTGGTCCATTATATTGATGATATCAAGTTAATAGGACCTACTGAGCAAGAAGTAGCAAAGACTAGATTTATTGGCAAGGCATTTGCGTGAGAGAGGATGGGAGATAAATCAAACAAAATACAGAGTCCTTCCACTTCAGTGAAATTTCTAGGTGTCCAGTGGTGTGGGGCATGTTGAGATATCCCTTCTAAAGTAAAGGATAAGCTGTTGCACTTGGCCCCTCCTCTGACCAAAAAAAAGCACAACGCTTAGTTGGCCTCTTTGGATTTTGGAGACAACACATTCCTCATTTGGGTGTGCTACTCTGGCACATTTACCAAGTAACCAGAAACTTGCTAGTTTTGACTGGGGACTGGAACAAGAGGAGGCCCTGCAACAAGTCCAGGCTGCTGTGCAAGCTGCACTACCACTTGGACCATATGATCCAGCAGATCCAATGGTGCTGGAAGTTTCTGTGGCAAATAGAGATGCTGTCTGGAGCCTTTGGCAGGCCCCTATAAGGGAATCACATTGCAGACCCTTAGGATTTTGGAGCAAAGCCTTGCCATCCTCTGCAGATAACAACTCCCCTTTTGAGAAACAGCTTTTGGCTTACTATTGGGCCTCAGTAGAGACTGAACGCTTAACCATGGGCCATCAAGTTACCATGAGACCTGAGTTGCCTATCATGAGCTGGGTATTGTCTGACTCACCACACCATAGAGTTGGGCATGCACAGTAGCACTCCATAATAAAGTGGAAGTGGTATATACGAGATAGGGCTCGAGCAGGTCCTTTATGCTTACACATTGTCTTCTGAATATCCTTTAACTCTATGTCCACATTTTCCTTCAACTCCTTAAATTGATTTAGGAGGTTTATTTGAACTTCTTTGATTAGTTGTTCCATTGTCTGTGTCCTCTGAAGTTTTAATTTGTTCCCTTGACTGAGCCATGTTTTCTGGTTTCTTAGTATGTCTTGTAATTTTTTGCTGATGTCTGGACATCTGATTACTCTGCATTCTTAAGGGAAAAAAGGGGCTAAAATTAGTAGAAGCCAATATACCAAAATACTAAGTGTTTTCTTCTGCATGTTGGAGTTAGGATATTTCCTTTTTTTCATTTGTGAGTTTTCTCTTTTCATAAGGAATATATATTAGCTATCATGGAAAAATTAACATTAATAAAACTAGAAAATATGTTGAGGTATTTTAGTACTAAAACAACCTAATTTTACCTACTTTACCATTTCCCAAAATGACATTCAGTACTAAAATATCCTCTGTAGTCCCCACATAGTAATCAGAGTAACCATTGGCTTTAATTCAGCTCCATGTAAGAATTGAATAGATTTCTAGGTGCTTTCTCAAGTCAGGGAAAATATCTGGATGCACAGACATCACCACAATGCTTCTTCTTCTAGTTTGTGGACATGCATCCAGAATTTGCTATTTTCAACCATATTGTCTTTTTACAAATATCCTATTGTTGTTTTAGGCCCTTTGTTCCCAGTATTAGAGTTATTGACCAAAATCTACAATGCACATAATTTTAAAGTACTTTTGTTTCTTGTAATCTATCATCATCATATATAACTGTAAATGTCACTTGGTTAACACATAACTGGGAATCTTGCCCCAAAATAATATTTTCCATTTATCCAAAAATTATTGGCTCACATGACTGAGGATTGGCAAGTCTGAATTCCATAGGTCAGGTCACAAATTTGGAACTCCACTGAAGGTGAAGTTGAATTCCCCAGGAGAAACTGGCTGGCTGAAGTAGGGATAGAAATGCTTTCTAACATCTGAAATCTTCAGTTCTGACTCTAAGTTAATTTCCAACTGATTGTATAAGGAGACTCTACTCATTGTTGAGGTCAATCTTGTTTGTTGATCATAGATGAAATCAGTCATAGATGTAATCAACTGACTATATGTGCTAATTCATCTATGAAATACCCTCACAGTAACAATCAGACCAGATCTTACTTGACCAAACAACTAGATACCATAACCTAGAGAAGTCAACAAATGAACTTAACCATCATAACTGCCAATGAGCTTTCACTCTTAACAATAATTATCCACCAAAGAACAGGGTGCCAATTGTTAGAAAAGAATAAGTTACACATGACAATGTTAAACAGGCAAGGATTAATATATTCAAGGGCTACTATAGGGGAGAGATATTAGCAGTCAACTATGAGAAATAAGGGGATTGGATGATTTTTATACTCAGGGCCAGGGAGTGAAAGTATACTATGTGACCATCTGGTAGACGAGGGGAGGAGTTAAGGAGTGGGTTTGATACTTGTAGGAAGCTTTTTATTTTCCTGCAATCCAACTTGTCTTTCTCTGCATTCAGACAGCTTCAAGATTAGTTTCAACGTAGTCAAGGAGGGAGAAAACTGTGAGTAGGGTCAGGGGCACAAACTGCAGCTTTGTTGGGTAAAAAGCAATCATGGCCAGTCCCACCAGTTGTGTAAGGCAACCTTGATAACAAGATAAGAGTTAATTATTTTATAAAAGCCAGTGGATTTTTTGTTTCTGTGTTTCTGTCTGATTAATGATTAAAAATTTTAGAATTGATGCTATACGCTCTCTGTATCTGCCTTTCTATATGTCACATATGTATATTTTCCTATCTCCAGATGGTATTACCAAATTAACTATAAAATCCCTGACAGGAGTTTGATTCTCAGTGGTGTAAAGTTAAAGAAGGCTTTATATAAGTTAAATATTCCTAATATCTGTGAAACTGAGACAACTGAACTTCTCAGATATTCAATATGAATAAAAAATAGTCTTATAAAAACTAGCCCTAAATGTTTTGAAAATTTATGTTTGCATAATTTAGGTGAATTTTGACAAATTAGACTAGTTTAATACTGTTAGCTTAATAAAATAACTATATATATTCAGTTGTCTGAATTAAGTACAATAATACATTTTATTTTACTTGTGCATGTTCTTCCTAAACTTATCAAGTTTAACGATCAGATTAACATCGCATCTACTAGATAATGAAAATACAAATTTGTGCTTCACTAAATTGAATTATTATTCTGACAAACTTTATTTCAACAATAAATATGTTTTGTGGTATGTTAGCTTTACAGATAATTTCCAAGATGTTTTGGTAACTTAAAAATCTGAATTAAGTGTGCATTGCATACAGGATGCGTGTTTGTTAAAGAAAAATTAGTTTTGACCTAAGTAATATCACTGGTTATTACAGAATGAGAAAAAGGAAAATACAGCACAAAAGCTAAAAGGAAATGGCAAGTTGCAGAATTTCAGTTCTCATGTTCAAAGCTGGATAAGATTTGATAAATTTATCTACAACATTTTTAAAGAGCTCTAATATAGTTTACTGATATAAAACTAGAATCGTTTTCCCTGTTAAAATGACAAAATTTTCTTGGATTTCTGATTTTAGTAAGAAGTTATAAAAGGTTTTTCTTTCCCTTATCATTAATCAGCCAGGAAAATCAAGATTCTGTGTCTTATAAAAATATTCTAGTTTTTTTTTTAGGTTGACTTTATCATGTTCTTGATTGCTTAAGAAAGCCACATCTTCTCACAAAAAAAAAAAAGCTAAACAAAATAAAACAAAGCAAGAAAACTAAAGTTTACAGAAATAATACATGTGTTTATATAAATAGTATGTATTTATAATCATATTACCTCCTATACTTACTTTTAAAATCTTTTATTGACACCTATGTTAAATAGGTAATGAAATATTATTACTCAGTGACCCATGATCATATTTAAGCAAGTATCCAAACAAGTATGAATTAGTAAATATTAAAAGAACAACAACAAAAAAACTGAATAACATTCTACTTTTAAAACTTTTTGAGTGTAATCTTCATTTGGTGAATCAAAAATGCCTACAAACACTTTTAGATTATGAAGAATCACAACTGTGGGTGGTCACTGCCATGAGAAGTTATTAAGTAACATCCAGCAGGCCTTGGGCTTATTAACATGTTTTGTATTATGGTTAAATTATTCTCTTCTTGTAGTAGATGTAGATAATAGGCTATCAGAATTGAGTATAGAATATATAACGATATAACAACCTTTAAAAATTATTATTCAGGTTTATTGAAATATAATTCTCACACAGTGAAATGAAATTTTATAGATATTCAGTTGAACCACTTTGAACAATTTTACATGATTGCATAAGCACTACCACAATCAAGACTTAGAAGATTTCTATCGCTCTTCAAACTACCCTTATGCTGCTTTGTAACCAATTCTTTCCCCTTCCCCAAGAACCAGGGAAACACTGCTAATTTCTGTCCTTTTAGAATATTTTATAAATTTTATGTGGAAATAAATTTAGACACAGGGAAAGGCAAAGAAATGATACAATGAGTTCCTATCTAGTCCTTAGCCATCTTCCCTGTTTTAATTTCCTATACTTGTTTATCAGCTCTAGTAGTTTTGCTGTAGATTTCTCAGGACTTTCCATGTATAGGATCATGTCATCTGCAAATAGTGAAATTTTCACTTCTTCCTTTACAATTTTGATGCCTTTTTATAGCTTTTTCTGGCCTACAAGCTTGAGCAAGTACTTCTAACACAATGTTAAATAAGAGCAGTGACAGTGGGCATCCTTGTCTTGTTCCAGATCTTAGAGGAAAAGCCTTTAGCATTTCACCATTGAATATGATATTAGCTGTGGATTTTCCATATATGCCATTTATAACATTGAGGAAATTTCCTTCTATTCCTATTTTTGAACTGTTTTCATCAAAAAAGAATGCCGCATTTAGTCAAATGCTTTTTCTGCGTCAGTAGAGATGATCGTGTGTTTTCTAATTTCAATCTGTTTATGTTGTGTATTACATTGATTTTCTTTTGTTGAACTATCCTTGCATACCAGGGGTGAAACCCACTTGGTCATGGTGCATAATTCATTTTATGTGTTGTTGAATACAATTAGCAAGTATTTTGTTGAGGATTTTAGCACCCAGTTTCATTTGAGAGAGATTGGTCTGTAGTTTACTTTTCTTGTGGTGTCTTTAAGTGGCTTTGGTGTTAGGGTGATGTTGGCATCATAGAATGAGTTAGGTAATAGGTCTATTTTTTGGAAGATTTTAAGCAGGATTGGGGTTAGTTCTATCTGGGATGATTTGTAGAATTCACCTGTGAAGACATCTGGCCCTTGGCTCTTCTTAGCTGGGAGGTTTTCAGTGACTAATTAAATCTCATTACTTGTGATTGGTCTGTTGTGTTCATCAATTTTTTCTTTCATCAGTGTAGGCTGCTTGTGTGTTTCTAGAAATTTGTCCATTTCATCTGTTATCCATCTTGTTGGCATACAATTTTTCAAAGTATCCTCTTATACACTTTAGTTCTCTGGGATCAGTGGTGATAACTCCTCCATCATTTTTTTATCTTGTGTATTTGCATCTTTCTCTTTTTTTCTTTGTTAGTCTAGCTAAGGGTTTGTCAATTTTATTAATCTTCTCAAAGAACCAACTTTTACTTTTGTAAATTTTTCCAGAGTTTTTTAATTCTCAATTTAATTCAGCTGTGCTCTAATCTTTGTCATTTCCTTCTTTCTACCTGCTTTGGAAGCAGTTTATTGTTCTTTTTCTAGTTCCTCCAGGTGTGCAGTTAGGTCTTTGATTTTAGTTCTTTCTTCTTTTTTAATATACGTACTGTTTTTGCTGCATCACATAGAATTTGATATGTTGTGTTCTCATTTTCATTTTTTTCAAGGTAGTTACTGATTTCTTTTGTAATTTCCTTCTTGACCCACTGATTGTCTAAGAGTGTGTTTTTTTTAACTTCTGTATCTTTTTGCCTATTCTGGTTCTTTGCCCCTTATTGATTTCCAGCTTCATTCCATTGTGTCAGAGAAATTACTTTGTATAATTTCAACATTTCTGAATTCATTGAGAGTTGTTCTGTGACCTAGCATGTGGTCTATCCTGGAGAATGATCCATGTGAACTTGAGAAGAATGTGTATCCCACTGTATTTGGATTAATGTTCTGTATATGTCTATTAGTTCTAGATCCTCTAACATATTATTCAAGGTCTCTGTTTCTTTATTGACCCTCTGTCAAGATGTTCTAATGGTGATAATGGTTTATTAACGTCCCCCACTATAATTGTAGAGGCATCTATTTCTACATTTAGTTATTCCAGTGTTTGCCTAATGTATTTTGGGACACTCTGGTTAGATTCATGAATGTTTATGATTGTTCTTTCTTCTTGCCACACCCCTTTTATTAATATATAGCGCCCTTCTTTTTCTCTTACAATACTTTTGCATTTAAATTCTATTTTATTTGATTTTAGTATAGCTACTCCCACCTTTTTTTGGTTAATTTTTGCATGTAAAGTCATTTTTCAACCATTCACTTGCAAACTCCTTGTGTCCCTGGGCCTAAGGTAAGTTTCTTGTAGACAGCATATAGATGGGTCATATATCCTTATCCATTCTGTTAATCTGTGTCTTTTGATTTGCAAATTTAATCCCTTAACATTCAATGTTATTGTGGTCAGGAGTATTTATATTAGCCATTTTTCTTTAGGTTTATATATGTCATATATATTTTCTCTTTTTATCTTTTTAGTTATTCTTACTAAAAATCTTCCTTTCTACACTCTCCTCTAACCCTCTTTCTCCTGTTTTTAACTTTCAACCTGCAGAACTCCCTTTAGTATTTTTGAAGGGCAGATTTCTTGTTGGAAAATTCTCTTAATTTTTTTTAACCTATGAATATGTTGAACTCTCTCTCATCTTTGAATGCTAGCTTTGCTGGATACAGAATTCTTGGCTGACAGTTTTTTCCTTTTAGCACCTTAGCTATGTTATACCACTGCCTTCTTACCTCCATGGTTTTAGTTGAGAAATCAGTGCTTAATCTTATTGTGCTTTCCTTGTATATGATGGTTCTCTCTTCTCTTGCTGCTTTCAGGATTCTCTCTTTGTCTTAAACATTTGACAATTTGATAAGTATATATCTTGGGGTAGGCCTGTTAGGATGTCTACTTTTTGGAGTATACTGTGCTTTCTAGACATGTACATCCATGTACCTCAAAAGGGTTGGGGAATTTTCAGACATTATTTCCTCCAAAACTCCTTTGGCACCTGTATTAGTCAGCCAAAGGGGTGCTGATGCAAAAATACCAGGAATCTGTTGGCTTTTTATAAATGGTATTTATTTGGGGTAGAAGCTTACAATTACCAGGCCATAAAGCATAAGTTGTTTCCCTCACCGAAGTCTATTGCCACGTGTTGGAGCAAAATGGCTATGGATACCTGCAAGGGTTCAGGCTTCCTGGGTTTCTTCCTTCCTGGGGCTTGCTTGCCTCTGGGCTCAGGTCCTCTGCTATCTCCACAAGGCCAGCTGTAGACTATCAGGCATATCACACTGTCCCTCTCACTGGGGCTTCTGCCATGCCTAAGGAGCCATTTTTATTCCTCTGTGTTCTTCACTTTTGTGTTCACTTCCAGGACTTTAGCTCAAAAACTCTCAACTCTGTCTTTTGCCATGTCTTTTATCTGTGAGTCTCCACCCACCAATGGGTGGGGACTCAATGCTCTACTGACATGGCCCAATCAAAGCCCTAATAATAATTTAATTAAGTAAATGTTAAACTTCAGACAGACCAGTTTACAAACATAATCTGATAACTATTTTTGGAATTCATAAACATTGCCAAACTGTTACAGCCCCCTTTCCCTTCCCTTCTCCCTCTGTGATGCCTATAATACATATGCTTATGCAATTCATGCTGTTATTCAATTCCCTGAGTCTCTGCTGAATTCTCTCTTTTTATCTCTTCTCTGTCTGATTTCAGATCTACTATCTTTGATGACACTAATTCTTTCCTCTGCCTGTTCAAATCTGCTGTTATGTGCTTCCAGCATATTTTTTATTCTTGCACTGTGATATCCATCTCCATCAGATCCATTATCCTTTTATGTATGTTTACAATTTCTACAGTATGTTCCCCCCAGTGTCTTCTTAATATCCTTTATCTCTTCCTTCACTTCCTTAAGTTGATTTGTGATCTTTGTTGAACATCCTTGATTAGTTCCACATTCTGTATCTCCTTTTTTTTAGTTTATACATTAGATTGGGCCATGGCTTCCTGTTTCTTAGTATGGCTTGTAATTTCTTGTTGGCGTCTAGGCATTTGTTTATCTTGGGCTTATTGACATAGTTAACTTCTTTTTCTACTCTAGGGTTTTATTTTCTTTTGTTTTGTGTTAAGGTTCCTTTCTGACACTTAATTCCACTTATTCTATATCCTTGTAGTTGTCTGTGTTCTGGTTTTCATTTGGCCTCTTTGTCTCTCTGTCCCTCTCCCTCCCGGATGATGTGCAACATTCTCCTGGTCTGCAGATCCCAAAAACAACTCCTTTGGATAGTTTTTTGCCCTTCCTCCATTGTTTTTTTTTTTTTTTGAGAGTTGCTGATATTTTCTTTTTAAATGGGTTGTGAGTACAATAGTGTTCAATAAAAAATCTATCTATCTATATATTTATGCCATTTTCATGTATGGTATTTTGTATTAAGAAAGTGATGTGATTGCATTCAGTGATACCAGAATGTGAGGGGGAGTAGGGTAGGGGTTTGGGTTGGACTATTTAAGATCAAAGAACATTTTTGTTAAGAGTTCATTATCTAATAAATTTATGTTGTTTCTCTAGGTTTAGCAGTCAAACTTTACTTTGTATATGCATGCTGTAATTTTATGCAGTGACGTATGGAATCCAGTCTGTAAAATCAATTCTCAAATTTACAACAGTGAATGTACTTTCTGCAAGGATATGATGTAAGAACACATAGTATATATTTGCTCTTCCAAAGTAATGAAGAAAATGTCACACACTGATGGGAAAATCTACGTGACTGATATTTGGGCACAACATATAAAAAGAATGACTGTAATATCTCTGTAAAAGAGACAGGGCACAAACTTGTGTCTCTCCTAAAGTTCTCATTTCTGAGACAGTTTTATATTTTGAGACAATATCATTATGCTAATATTCTTCAAACTTATTTTAATTGATTATGGATTACTAATGGCAGACTAGAGACCAATATGATATAATTCTGAAGCCTTGATGCTGAACTGCACTTCTTTACTATGCCACAACAATGAGCCTATAAGGATTATAAATGGGCAAGGAACCTGACTGATTGTCACACTCTGAAATCCACTGTAATGGACCCATTCCTGCTAGACTAGAACAATTCTCATGCTCAACTTTGTGTCCTGAATTCCAACCCTTGTTTAGACTGCAAATATGTCTAGGACACTTCCATCCAAACTCCCTTCTTGTCGCTTTCATTCTGAAGGTGTTTGTGGTCTGAGGCTCTGACACCCTTTCTGCCTGCAGCTCTACCTTCAACTTCCTTTCAAATGTTTCCCACTTTCAAAATATTTGCCAATTTAATCCCAAAAATGACATCTGCTTCTGAACAAGCACTAAGACAATCCTTAAATACTCTCCTTTCTCAGACATGGTTCTCAGATTGAGTCAGTACTGAACAAGTGGGAGGGATCAAGTGGCACCACAATAGGGAGAGGACATGTGCAGGGCCAGCTGATTCTAGAAGTGAAGTACAGCCCCTCTATCATGTCCTGAAGCAAATCCTCCTCATTGAGAAGCACTTTGCACACTACCCAGGGAGTTTATGTGTTCATTTATTAATTACTTTTTCTTTTTCTTTTTCTCTTCCTGTACAGAGAAAGTTATAGCAAAAATAAATTTTATCACTGGGATAGGTGCTGAAATTTGATGAAGCTACACAACTATTCATTTTGCAGTGAATTCTGCAGACTATTCACTTAAGTCCTTAGAAAAGTGAGTGAACTCTTCCATGGAACATGTGATGAATACAGGAATTCAAAGTTCTTTCCAAATCTAAATCCTGGGCCCAGCTAGATAGCTCAGTGGATAAAGAGCGCACTGGGATACCACATGGGAGGCCCCGGGTTCAGTTCCCGGGGACCTCTCCTAGCGGGCAGACCGCCTTGAGAATGGCAAGCCGCCATGGGCGGGCCAGAGCCGCCGTGGGCAGGGCAAAAAGCTGCCATGGACAGGGCAAAAGCCACCATGGGCAGGGCAGGTCGCCCGCGAATAGAACGCAGCCAGCCACCCGTGAACTGAAGCAAGAGCCGGCCGTGAATAGAAGCAGAAGCCGCCCACAAGCGGGGAAAGCCGCGCCTGCACAGTGACCAAGTCTCGGTGCGTCGCCGCAACGGGGGGGGGGGAGGGGGAGATATGTAATAAAATAAATAAATCTTTAAAAAAAATCTAAATCCTATGATTTATGCATTTTTATTCTCTTTGTTCAATTATTCAATGAGAGTTTGGAAAAACAATATTTTTTAAAACAATTTATTGAAGTGTATCATTCATACATTAACATAAATAAACTGTAAGTGTTCAGTAAACATTGTGAACTTACAAAACAAACGTGCATAACATCATACAGGGCTTCCACACATCACCCCCCAACAAACACCCTGCAGTGTTGTAAAACATTTGTTAAAAAATCATGAAAGAGCATCATCAAAGTATTACTACTAACTATAATCCATATCTTCCTCCCCTATACATTTTTTAAAGGATTTATTTATTTATTTATTTACTTACTTACTTACTTACTTACTTACTTACTTACTTACT